>JAPDSC010097435.1:5675-49707 GCA_026290005.1 Latrodectus geometricus | reverse complement strand
AAAAATGAGGAAAAATATTTTATGCACGCTGCATTTGATTTCCTTATTTTACTGGATACATCTTCTTTGATTCAATGCATTCTCATTCATAATGTTTGATATCCATTATGTCAGAAGATAAGAAACTTATTAGTTCATGTGTTACATAAACGTAAAATAAGAGGAGTGTATTATGTAATTCAAATAATATTTTTACGTAACTGATATGATTAAGACTAGATTTGTTTAGGTATAAAAAACCGCTCAGTTGTGTTTCACAATATTTTGTGAAGATATATAGGAAAACATGGGAATACTATTGAAAGTATTGAGGAATTTGTCTGGTAGAAACATGGAAAATCATTTGTACAAAAGTATATACAGAGAATTATTCATGTATTTAGGGATTACCCATACTTTATCGAAATTAGACTGATTAATGTAGTTAAACATTCTTTCTTGGGACTTCAATCCACATTGATTCTAAGAATTCATAATTCCAACACTTTGGTGCTTTTTCTTGAGTAGTGTTCTCTGAAAGGGCTTAGAACACCTGTACAAAAGTTTACTTATAAGATAATCCATATATATAGGAATTATCGATACTTTATGTAAATTAGACTGCAATATTGAGATAAGCGTTTTGCTTTGGCTCTTAAATTAACGAGGATGCATAATTTTATTACTTTGGTGCTTTTTCTTGGGTATTTTTTTTTAAAGATCTCGGAACGTCTTTATAAAAATTTATTCGCAAAATAATTCATATTTTTATGAATTGTTGATAATTTATCCAATTCTCATTAAGTTGGAAGATGAAGTTAAACATTCTGCTTTAGCTTTTAGGTCCACGAGGAGTGGAAGAATTCGTAATTTTATTAATTTGATGCTTTTTTCTTTTGTAAGGTTCGGTGAAAAAGCTTGGAACTTTAGTACTTGAAGTGTTTCATGCTACCTTTCAAGAGATATGGTTATTTGTTCATTACACGTAACCTAAAATGAAAATAGTTGTTAATTTCGAAAAAGTTTTGAATATTGTGATAATTTAAAATAATTTCATTTTAAATATCTAATATTTTAATATTATATATTTTGTTCAGGAAACAAATATACTTTTAAAAATTGTTCTGATTGTATTATATATTGCTTTTGGTTAAAATTGAAATTTTTATCAATCGGTAAGCTACATTTGAATAGTTTTTACTTTTATATTTGGGAAAAATATAAGAACACAATTTGTTTAATTTGCATTTCTACTATTCAAAATAGGTACATATTTCGCACATACATCTGATCTTATAAAGACATGTCCATAATGTAAGCGTCTTGAGGAATCGATTAACGAATCGAAATTCGCTTGCTTTGTCTCCATTGATATTTTACGAGTGATTGTTGAAACACGTTGACAAGATTTCAACATATTATCAGCTACATAGTAAGCACAAGAGTACACAAACTTGTAAAAAAAAAAAAATAAAAATGCCTTTCATTAAATGTTAAAGCTATTTTAATTCATTGTAACATCATTTGATGAAAAATTTGAAACTACTTTTTCTAAAGGCCACCATCTCTGCTTGATAAAAATGACAATCTTTTGAAGTTACATGTGAATCTACTCTGCATAGAAAAGGGAAAATCAATTAGCACCTAACACATTTATAATCAATTAGTACTAATTATTAATGTTATTAGATTTCAAAAATTCTAAAAAATATTTTGCATTACAAAAATAATTTTCATCTTTTTTTTAATTTTCTTATGATTTTATAGTTGTTTCTACAGTCTCCTATAATGATTAATACAAAATAACATAAAATATTTGATTTTATACTTGATTTAAAGAAAAGTGTTAAGAACAATAAAAATTTGGTTCTATGAATTTTCTTGAGTATGAAATAAACCTTTACTTCTTTGTGTTAGCGTCACTACTTATTGCGCCAATTTTCTTTGTCACTATATTTATATTAATTTGTAAGACCGTTTTACTTGCGAAAGATAATTTTAAAATATAGAAAAAGATTTTATATAACAAACAGGAATATAGAAATAGAGAAAATGGAAATTAGCAAAAATAATTAAACAAAGTCTAAAGCATAAAATTAATTTAATCGTATTCTTTTCTAATTTCCGTGAAACACGTTGACAAAAGTTTCGGCAATTTATCTAAGAGTTCATAAAAATTAACAAACATAAAAACATACAGAATTGCAAAAGATATTAATAAATATTACTTCAGGATAAATTGCATTGAGAAGTAAAAAGATACATTTTTTTTGTTCATGTTTCCACATTAAAATAAAATATAAATAGATTTTAGAATGAACTACATGAACAAAATTTGATTGAGGCATAGTTGTTAATAAAGTACAAAATGTAAAATACTTAGTCTTACGCCTCCTATATGCGACATATCAGGAAGTCTATAAGGTACATTGAAAAGGATATTGTTATCCATGAAGGTCTTAAACTCGGACGGCAGTCTGTTCGTGTAAATACCGGATTATCTCTGGTGTAAACTGGTGTAGTTACGAAGAGTTTTCAGAGATTTTTGAACGTTGTATTTTTTCGCTCGCAGAAAACTGATCAGGTATTTATCTTCCATATTGCAAAAAACATCATGCTGATCTGTTGAAGAAATAAAATTGACAAATAAATTAATATTTTTAAATAAGAAATAAACAATTAAACAAACTTCTTCAATTCACATCGGAAATCTAAACATTGAAGAGAAGAATGTTTTTAAGATAATATTCCATTAATGTATAATATTTTTACGTTTATTTAATGTGTAATAAACTGAGGATAATTCATTTTTTTATACTTTATAATTCTTAAGAAACAAATTTTTCTGGAGAAATTATTACTTTTACATGGAGTGTATGAAACTATGAATTTACTATTGAGATTTTAATAATTTATTGAGTCAAATGAATTAAATTAATAATTCGTATTTAAAACGTGTATTATATTATGTATTTAAAATGAAGTGAAGAAAATATGGTACAATTTCTTGATCGTTTTGATAGCAATACAACAAATGTTTAATTTATGAAATTATTAGATAATATTTTGAAAAATAGAATGACATTATTAATAAAAATTTTTATTTTAAAAATATTTATATAGTTAACTATAAAAAATAATTAAGTACAACAATTTATTTTAATTGTTTCGGAATATTTCAATGAAGAAACATTTTATTGATGAGTTTTTAAGTATCAAAAATAAAACTAACTATAAGTGTAAAGTACGATTTTCTGCACTTGTTTTTCTAGAAATCTTATTGTAGTTTCTCATTATAGACAGAAAATTGCTTTTTAAAATTATGTATTTTTGTTTACAATAACATTTTATAAATGATAAAATTTTACCTATTTGCATCTTCCACATAGAAGATATTTACTTATACAAAGAAGAATGTCATTTTAAATGTATTTCTGATGTAGTATTTGTATGTGTAAGCATAATAATGGGAGTAAAGATAATTTAATATCAAACCATATGCATATTCAAGAACAGAATATGCTAATCAATTAACCTATTTATTTATTGTTATTTATTCATGTGCACATGCATGTATACAAAGTAATATAGAAAAAACTTTTTAAAGTCAAATCCTACTTAGGTTACAAAGAATAATTTTATTTTTTTTATTAAATTTTGCTTTGCCCGTTGGTTAAGCAAATGTCGATAACGTTAATCCAATCTGTTTGTTTATTAATTTAATTCCTTGCTTCGATTATTTTCAAGATTCAATACGAAAACATGAAGATTTCATGCCGACGCTCAATCAATTTCTTAAAGACAATTAGCTTTTCGTTGTACTATATTGCAGAAAAACATTTTTAATTTTCATTTATATATTTAAACTAGAAAAAAATTCTAACTCTCACTCTCTCTCTCTGACACAAACACACACATATAAACGCACACATACACACTTATCATCTCACTTACCAATTTATTTCAAAACCACAAAATTGAATTTTCAAGGGAAGTAATTAACTCTTTTACAAGATAATAAAAATATATAAATTTAAGAATGTATGAAATATGAGAATAGAAATAGTAATTGTGTGTGTTGATGCCAACAGATGGCACCACTACAAAATAGTGTATTTTTGTCACACAAAACTAAAATTAATTAAATTAACTTAGTTGATGAATTGATATTTGGAAAAACTGTTTTATTTGCCACAAGCTCAAAATAATTATTTGAACTTGAGTGGCTGAATAATAAATACTTTAAAAACAATTGAAAATTTGAACAAGATATATATATATATATATATATATATATATATATATATAGCGTTTGTGAATTAATAGTATTTATAAAAATAAAGTTATATGTCAAAAAAAGAAGGTTTTTAAAGAAATTCATACAATTCATCTGAGATAGTTAAATTGTTTTAAATATCTTTAAGTTAGAATATAACGTTTCCGATAAAGTTCCATTTTGAATATATTTTGTTATGCAAACATGACATTGAAATTTAAAATATTTTGGGAAATAAATCAATTATCTTAACAAATTAGTAATTTAATTGTTGGCTTCATCAATTTAAGCACTTAACATGTAATAAGTAACATGATACAAAATCACATATTAGGTTGGGGAAAAAGTAATCCATTATTTTTTCGGTAGACGTCTGTAGTGATCGATAATTCGTGAGGTATCTATCAAACAATTTCAGATTTATGCTCGTTGGAAAGGTGACATTTGACACTAAAATATCCTCTTGCGGTTTTTTGTTTGATTAATTCAGTTACGAGTACAAGGTTTTAAAAATGGAAGACAACAAACAGAAAATTCGATATTTTCGTTTTTCTCTTGTAACGGCGAAAAAGATTGCCAGGTGGCTAAAATTGTGAAAGGTGTTTATCGTCCTATATAAGACTGTAACAACCAGTTACGTACAATTTTTGTTTCGTCGATTCCGTTCGGGTATTTTTGATGTTAGAGATGCACCTCGCATGTGGATACAGCATCGTCGAAAATGTCTATAAAATATCAAAAATGATCGAAGTTAACCGCATGTCAGCAGACGTAACGCGCAAGACCTAAAAATCTACATGAAAGCTGTTTTAAACCTTTTTACAAAGTGAATCCAAAAGAAGTTACATAAAGTTCACGTAAAAATAATGGATTTCTTTTTCCCCAACCTAATATTTATAATTGATATAATCATTTAAACTGCATTTACTTTTCCATTCTGAAAAGTGAAAAATGTATAAATAAAGTATCAATTTTTTTTGTTAGTAACACTGAAGTAAAAATGATGTGCTCTTTCAAATTAAAGCAGTTATAAATAAAAATTCTTAGTGCATTTTATTTTCTTTAATATGCATACTTCATGGTAATTCGAAAGAATTCCATGCTTGTTACAAAATTTAATGTTTGCTATTCGGTTCAGTTATTTTGGAAATTTATAAACTCTCTTAAGACTTGATCACATTTAATTAATTTTATAGAGTAAAATAAAACGTTCTATTTATTTCTCTTTTTGACGAAATGTTTTAGCATACAGTTTTCCTGGGTTTAAATGCTAATATTTTTTAGTTTATCCACATATTTTCGTAACACATCATTTACCAGAAGTTAAAGGATATTATGATAACGAATAGTATTTCAAATAAAAAGCAAAGGATTTTTTTTTTGCCTTTAACAATTAGAAATAATTTCTTTTGAATTTATAAATATTGAGTAGCCTAAGATATTAAATAAATTAAAATACTTTTATCTTTAAAAGGAAATTTTAAGTGTATATGTGCAGCATTCATTTTAATTTCAACAAACAAAATAAAGGCAGAATTTAAACGGTTTTGTTCTTTCAATAGTTCTCTATAGTTCTCTTCGAAATATTCAAGAACATAAAGGTATATTGCTAGCATGTATTAAATTTATCTATTTTTTTTTAAAATGTGATTTTGCACTTTAGATTAATACCTAATAATAATTTTAGTTCTACCATTTTCAAGGTTTTATAATAATAATATATTTATTTTAAAACATTTCGTTATTAATTTCACATCAGAATTATATCTTTATAGAATTGATTCTTTATTGCAGAGCGAATAAAATATTTGGCATAAATGCATGCCTTAAAAATTTTATTTAAGGATTGATTATGCTAAAAATTTGATTTGAAAAATAAATAAATAAAACATTGCATAAAATAAATCACTTCCTTTTTTTGGAAATAAAGAAGAGCATAATGAAAGATATTCTTTATTTTAATAAAAACGTCTGGAAAACCAAAATTAAGATTTATAGTAGTTAAAAATATTACTTTAATCTATAGTGCAAAAATGAAAATAAACAAATAGAATTTCAAAATCTTACTCTTAATGAGTTCCTTTAATTCATTCAGGGCTTCAGTCTTGACCTGTGGAGTTTCATTTAACTCCTCCTCTGCTTTTTCTATGAGTTCGGGAGTTAAACCCTTGTAAAATATCGGTAAACGCGGCATTTTTTCAATCCCTTAACACAATACCGAACTATTACATAAATAAAATTAATATGATCAACTGCATTCAAACAGTTTTATGTTTCTACTTTATCTAAATTTTATTTTTAAAATTCGTATTCACCTTGAACTGCTTAGCTATTATCTCTTAAAATCATGACGATATCAAGTTTAAATATAACAGCGATTGAAGGGCAACTTTGTATATCCTTATCATATTCAATTCGTAAGATAGTGACGAATGATTGTTACAACTTCAATATCTCCTTGTATTTCCTCAAAAATTGATTTTCCTCTCTTTCTATTGAAATATCATTTATTTCTTTTTAAATGCATGATTATTTCCTGCAGCAGACTATGTTTTGTTTGAACGACGGTTAATTTTAGTGCGTACATCGAAAATAGAAATAAGTAAATAATAAAATTAAAAATATAATTTGCATAAAACGTAAACAGAAGTACTATCATTTTGAAACAAAAATTCATAAATTAGTATAATCCGCAATTGTACTGATAACAACTATAAGGATTTGGTTAAAGCTTATATCAAAATGATAGTCTTTGACAAATTTAAAATAAAAACTCTGTGTCATTATGAAATTTTGATTACATCGTTTGAAATCAATTTAAAACGTAATTAATGCTGTTCTGGGGCATATTGTAAAATTACTAATGTAGTGATATATGAACTTTTTAAAAGATATAACATCCCATCCCAAAACTGTACACTAACTGAAATTTGCGATTCTTTTCTTATTTTGAAAAGAGTCATCAAGGCGTAAACTTTGGGAGTAAAAGATATATTTACAATGACAGCCCCACAACTTTCAGTATTTTGATTCATTAATTTTTGGTGAAAAGAATAATTACTTCAAGTTTAAATGTCACATTTAAGAGTGGTAAAATAATAGGACAACTTATGTTTAAAATTCTAAAATATATTGACAGTAAGCAATAATGCAGATCATAGAAATTAAGCTTTCCATGTAAACAATATTACAAGCTAATGGATAAAATAAAAAAAGCCGAGCCATATTGCAATATTTAAAAATTGAGGTATTTCTTTAAATAATAACAAAGATTTAAAGGTTAGAACAAGGGTTTCAAACATTACATTTACCCTAAGAGATAGCCCACTTTATAAAATTTAATGTATTCGAATGAAATCATTTAAATTAAAATAAAAATGGCAGTAAACTTGGATGTATTACTAACAGGTGAAATGTCAGTAACTGATAAGTATAATCTGTTAGTAAATAAGATAGTAATGATATCTTATTTTACTGACAGAGTTTTTCTTAATATTATTTTTATTTTATTAATTTTATCTTAATATGCTTCTAAGCTTATTTTTTGGGGGAAAATCTTAACCTCCACAAGACAACTTACATATAAGGGAAGAATTCAAGCTGGAAAAGCATGTTGGTCGTATTATTTGTACTGTCATTATTTTTCAAGGTATTTATGCATTGACAGAAAATTTTCCATTTGTAAAATACTGTTGTTGTTAATTGTATCTACAATTACTATATATATTACTATATATATATATTAAATCAATTACTATATATATATATACAACTATATATTACTACAATTACTATAAATTACTATATATATACTACAATTACTATATATATATATATATTAAATCATATATAATGATTTAATATATATTTGGTCATATGAAATTCTATATAGCAACAAATGGTAATATGTGCTTTCCTAAGCCATTTGCTACTAATACCAAATTTTCTTGCTTATTAATTCCTTTACTATAAGTTAGAGGGCATTTATTAAATATTATAACTACTCTCCATGACATTATAGAGAATCAATATAAAGCAAGTCATGAATTCGTCACTTATCAGAATATATTTATCTTGATTTTCTTGACTATGTACTTAATCAAATACTTCTTATAAATAATTCGATAATTGTTGCACTTTTTTTGAAATTAAGTATCAATTGTTATAATATCAACATTAAAGCAAAACATGGAATCATTAAAATCTTTATTAACATTTGTACATTAATCCAGTATAAGATATTACAGCAAATCATGATGTTTGTACATTAAGATATGGCACTTGACTAAAAATCTTTGAAATGTACCAGTGTAAAGAAGATAGTATGATTGACTTTATATATAATAAACTTGTCTGTGATTCTCTTACCAAATACGATTTTTCTCGTACTTTATTTTGCAGAATCAATCTGATCATAAGTCCAACTGTCAAGTGACCATTATTTTAGTTGTGTTGACTTTTTCTTAAGATATTCGGCTGTTCAAATGTTAAGTTTTAAAAATACTTTATGACATTGCATTTAGTGTCTTATAATGTCTCCTTCCTTCAATGATGTCTTCGTAACTGTAAAATATTGTAGCAAGTTCCTCGCCATCCATTGGAGTCATTGTGCCTCCGTACCATTGAGGAAGATACTCCTTAGGTATGTTTTTATGAAAACTTTCCATGTCGTCATAAAAATGCATCTATAAAGGGATAAAAAGATTGAAATTTATCAAACAAATTGTGTGATGATATACTTTTAGCAAGAACTAAATTTTAACTGACATCATAGATAAGATACCATACTAATATATTTGCAAGATAGTTTCTTACAAAATATAAATATTATAGACTAGTGCTTTGAGAATTATTAAGAAAAGGGTAATATTAGCGCAATAAAATCATTATTTTATATTTGAGAAATAAAGGAAATACAATTTGATTTGATTTCTTTCGTTTTTCATTTCTGGGCAATCAAACACACACACACACACACATATATATATATATATATACTTTTACTAAAATTAATTGAAATTTAGATACACCAACAAATTTGATTTATGCATGATAATTCTCTTCATTCAAGCATTTTATAATATCTTGAAATCAATATTTACTTCAATATATCAAGTAAATCAGATTACGTACAATTCCTGTAAATTGATTATATTTTCCAAAACCATGAAAAGTCTTAATTTTTTCTTAAAATTTATTTTCTTAAGAAATTGGAATTTTTTGAACTTTTATTTGCTATTATTAACTGTTTGTTTTGATTTTTTAATTAAAATAGACTAAATATAGCTTAAAAATTAATTTCTGGTGTTTCCATTAAGTAAGACTAAGATAACATAATATAAGGAATCGGAAATTTGATTAGGAAACAGATAATTTGATATCACATTAATTTGATTCAGCCTTGCTCAGGGCTTTGACATTATTGTCAATAATGTCTGCAAAAATAGAATCTTCCTCTCTAGTTTTTTAGTATATTTTGTTATTGATTATAAGATGTATTCTGTGATACACTGAAGTACCACTGAATTTGGGAATTGTATAGTAATGAGTTGGGCCTCCTGTAACCTTGATAACATCTGCCACAAGACGGAGCATAGATTCAACAAGTTTCTGGAAACGTTCCAAGGGAATGGCTTGCCAAATATTGGCTGAACTTTCCATATTCAGTAATATTCTTTGGTACTGTGTGAAGGCCTCTTACGCCTTGTTCCAATACATCCCAAAGAAGTTCAATAGTATGTACGTCTGGGCTTCTAGGTGACCAATTTATGACAGAAAAGTCAGAGGTATGCTCATTCAACCAGTCGGTAGCCAACCGGGACTAGTAAAAGGTACAATTGTCCTGTTGGAAAACTCCATTACCGTGCTTATTACAGTACAGCATAAGAGGATGGAATTGATCACCCAGAAACTCTATATACTGAATTGCATTGAGGGAGTTTGGTAAACGCACCAAAGATCCCAAACTGTGCCACAAAAAACAGCCTATACCATGATTGAGCCACCAAGCCTTTGTACAGTTCCAATCTGACATACAGGATACATGGGTTCATGAGCCTGATGCCATATTCTCACTCTCTCATCGGTGTTATGTAGTCGGAATAGACACTGATTACTGCATGCTCTTCGTTTCCAATCCTCTATATTCCAGTCTCTATGCTCTCTTGCCCAGGTAAGACGTGCAGCCCGATGGCAAGCAATGAACAATGATTCTCTAGTAGGTCAACGGCTCCCGAAACCCATACATTAAAGCTAGCGGTGTTTAGTCCTTCTACTGATTGCACGACGGGCACCATCATTCAACTGAGTTTTAATTTGAGCTAATATTAGGCTTCACTGGCTATGAACAATACGTTTGAGATATTTCTCACAACGCATTGTCAAGGCTAATTGTGTTTTGCAATTTACTCGACTGCTAGTTTTTTGTCCACCCACGTATCTTGGTATACTCTTGACACTGTAGAGCTTGAAATTCTTAGATGTCTGACGATTTCGGAGATTGAATGGCCCATTGATCACTCACGATTTGTCCACAATCGAAGGCATTTAAGTCGTCAAGCTGTTTACCTATACTGTGGCAATTCCAACAACAAATTCAGAATAGCCACACTAAACACTACACATGCAGTTACCACAACGTCCTTACTTATGCATAAATGATGCGTCACGTTACACAATTTGCATAGCCCTTGCTATTCTTAATTTAGTGGCATTTCTGAGAATATATACACATATATATTGTGTGACCTAAAAAGAGAGCCGTTATCTTTGACAGATATCTTAGACAAATCCAAATCAATTCATAACAGTGTAAACTGCAGCAGTCTGAAACAACACCACTGCTTAAGCCCAATGATTTGTAACGAATTTTGAGTCAAATATGGGACGTTTTTGACCTTTTCTTAATATTCTTCTCGCTTTACTTCGTTTCCTTATTTCCAAAGATTCATCCCTTTCGAGATATTTCGTTTTAAACTCAAAAATATTTCATCTTAAAGTCTTACACAGCCTACTAAACATATGGGTATATCCATTTATATTTTAAAATAAGCAAATTTTTAATTTAAAATTTTATTTATTTCTACTAGGTTTCTTAAAATTAAAATCACATTAAAGTAAAATAAAAAGTGTATACCTTTTTCACTAACTTCTTTTTTCCAAATACTTTAGCCACATTATAAAGAGATTTTGATATTAAAGGCCCATTAATAATATGAATTCCTCGAATACGCAATGGAAAACTATCCTGTATAAAGATAGAAATTTCAATATAAAATATGTAACCGCTACTCCTTAATTCCTAAATTACAAAGAAAAATTTGTAAATATTTGTGTTAAAATGCTTTTTGTGCTTCTTTTAGGAAAAATGAATTAATATGACATTCTACACATTATATTCCCGAAATTCAGCACAAATCTCATTCTATTGATTCCGCAAGTATAACAATAAGAGGACTTTGAGCCTTTTTTAGTTTATATTTCATATATATCATTTAATTTTCACTAAATTTTGGGCTGAACTGAAAGCCAAAATGATAACCTTCTGCCTTCAATTCAAGGGTTCAGCCCCTCTTCAGTTCCCCCCTTTTTGTAATGAATTACAGTGGTTCACAATCCACTAAACTGTATGTCACTTTCTAATTAACTTTTGTGTCCAAAAATGTCCGTTTAATGACAAACAAGCCAAACCAAAACATTATTGCTAAATTGTTTCCAGAATGGAGCTCCCTTGCACTGTAAAATGTCCCAAGTTTGATTTTTAATCTAATACATATTTGGTACTTTCACTGATCACAAATTCCGTAGATTTCAAATCAGAACCAATCTCTTTCCGACTAACTACTTAACTCTCATTGTTGTTAAATAACAACGAAATGGTACGTAGAGAATAAATATAAATATTATTATTTATTAGTGCCAATAAATGCTGTTCCAAATTGTTATCTATGCGTTGAAAGAATTTAACTGTTTAAGAAGGGAATTAATACATAACATAACACGCACTAAAAGTTGTCAATCATCAATTAAAACTATTATGCCTAATCCAAATTAAGAAAAATAGCCTCAAACTATGACACTTAATCCACCAAATTTTACGGTAGACACAATGAAATATCGTTCACCAGATTTTTTTTTTTTTTTTTGGTGAACAAATACCCATTAATGTTCAAGAAAATATATCTTGCTTTACCAATCAAAGTTATATTTATTAACTGCTCCAAAGTCCAGTTATAGGGGTCTTTGCACCAATTATAGGGATCTTTGCCCAACTCCAGATATTAATAACAGTGGTTATTGAATTAGTGTTGGCTTCTCGCATTGAAAATCGAGTGCAATTACCTTTTCTAGGGAAGAAGCCCTTTTATTAGCATGTGTCTTAGTTTAGTCGAAATTAGCAAACTTTGCCATAAATGTCTCCCCTTTAATTCGTGGAACATGACTCAGGAGATTCTGGTTTTGATCAGTTTGCTTCTTGGACCTTCCAGAGTGGTAATTTCATTCAATACTTTAACGGTACTTCTATTTTACTATGACACATTCTGGTTAAGGACACATTTTATTAACAGGAAGTTTCTCTGATAAATTTTTCGACCTCTATAGTTATACCTCTTTTACAATGCATTGAATTCTTTCTTATGATCCTTTGTAATATAAAATGTGCTAAAAAACATAAGAGTACCAACTCTCACCTTCATTTCACCTGCAAAGTGTTATTGAGATTTATTAACTAACATCTTATTGAGGTATTTGTTGATTTGTAGCTTGTGTACATCCACGTACCTTGCTTTATCCATGTAGTGTAATTAGTTATTAAATAAGTCCTATCTTGAAAAATGAACTAGATATGGCGAAGGTAGTGGAAAGCTACAGGGAAATAGTAAGTACCAAATGAAATGTTGAATACAAGTAGAATCAGCACTTTTCTACCCTAATTACGATATTATTATGTCGCGTTTCAATGTAATATTTTGTACACAATTCAAAAGGCTTTAAAGTAACATTTAGTTTTACGCATAGTAATACATTTAACGCATAATGAAATAACTATAAAATTATACTCTTTTCTTTAATCAGATAAGTATAAGCAATAGACTCGATGTCATTTAATTTCCTGAATTATAAAAATATTCTTGAGAAAGATTATTTTTTACAAAAACAAATTTCTATGAAAATCGATAAATCATAATTACTAATGTAATTAATCAAATTAAATAATGAAAGTATAATCTAATTAAATTAAAAATATAAATTAGTATATATTTTTATATAAGATAAATATACATATATATATATCCTCATTCTCTCGCAACTAATAGATTAGAAAATTTTCCTTTTTTTACCAAATTAGCTTTGTGTGTGTTTTGTGAATTTAATTATTTATCCTAAGCTTATGGTGATTATCTCGGACACATTCTGAAATGTATTTTTATCATTAGTTACAATATCAGAATAGAATGTTATATTCATAAAAAAATCAAATTATTCTAAATACACCCATAAAAATAAAAATATTTTATGGAAAAAATTAGGGACGTTTTAATTTATTTATTTGCATGATAATAATGTATTTTGTATCATGTAATAATAAATTATTTGATTTTTGTATCATGTAATTTTGTACATTGTAATAATAAATTTTGTAATCAGTAAAGGACTCTAATGCATTTTTTATGGAAAATTCTAATAATACTTTTTATAAAAGATCATTAATTTGGCCTAAACTAATAAATTATAAATATGCATTGATTTATTGGTTATATTGTAATTTTTGTATGATTCAAAGGTAGAATTAAATCAATTTCAATATTTTTACACATTCGTTAAATACTTAATAAAATGTTAGTCCATATTTACTTTATAATATACTTTACAGATTTTATCATTGATTGAGTTAAAAGTTTCAAGATAATGCTAAGTTTATAAATCTGTAAAGTCACAAAAAAATCCTTTCTAGTAAGCTTATAATTTCTTCGACATCATCATTATTTTACTAACTTTGCGATTCAAAAATTCGAGTTGGAAAATGGTACTATGTGTATTCTTAGGGAATACAACAGATAATAACTAAATCTAAATATGTGTTAAAACTTCAATATACACTGGTTACCAAAACTAAGGGATAATGACAAAAATAGTGATAACTCTTTCAAAAATAAACTAATCTCAATGAAATTTGAATGTGTTGGTTAATAAAAGGTGCAAAATAGTAGCTCTGATGTTGGAATACATCATTTGCTAGAAACATAAAAATGGATATCTCAGAGCCAAGCGGCAACTGCCAATGAGTGTTTGAGATTAGATATCTGGTATAGAAAATTTTAATAATTGCCTCCTGGCATCATTTGATTGAACAATTTCGGTAGCGTGCTGTTGGGAGGCTAGAGGTTGGATAAAGTCAGAAGTGGCTAGATGGCTGAATGTGAGTCCGCCTGTCTGTGATTCATAGACTTTGGCAACAAATTCTAACCATGGATTTCACATCCAGGAGGTTCAGCCTAGGATGGCTAGCGTTACCACCTGTGCCGATGACCGATGTTTAGTGTGGACGAAAAAATTGAAACGCTATTCCGGATGAATTCAGATACTTCCTCGTGAAAGTTGCAAAAAGTAAGTATCCAGATAAACCATGCGTCAAAGGCTTCACGAATGTGGTCTTTACATAAGGTGACCAGTCATTTCCAGCAAATGTATATGTGCACTTGACACATGATCAATGGAGAGTTATTCTGTTAATGGATGCGTCCAGGTTTAGCCTCGAAAGGAATAATAAATGCATTTTTATTGATTGTGGAACTGGTTTTCAAATATCAAACATCAGTAAAAAATATGTTTATGGATGAGCAGGGTTTTGGTTCGGGTTCGTATCATTTTGAGTGCATACACAGACCTCCATATCCTTTCTCGTGGAAATGATGATACTCATACCAATAGAGGTGACATCCTGGAAGATTATGTGCTGCTTTATGCCGGGGCAATAGGTGGTGCTTTCATTTTACAACATAAAAACGTGAGACCACACAGGGCTCGCGTCATGGATGCTTACCTTGAATTGGAAATAATTGAGTGCATGCTGTGGCCAACTCGATCATAGAACCTTACTCAATCGAGAATGCATGGGATGCTCTTGGACGATCTGTGGCTTCTCCGAACCTTAGGCAAAGTTCCAACTGCTAGGGAAGAACAATGGATCGTACTTCCAATACAATTAATAGACCTCATAATTGAAAGCATCATACAATGATGTATTACTTCTCGGGGGGGGGGGATCCTACTCCATATTAAAAGTATTTCTCTAATCTAAATGTACTCTTCTATTTATATTTTAAAACTTTCTTAACTTAAGATTTATCCTTTTTAATCTTAAGTTTACAGAAAATCTTGTAATCAAGCAACATTAAATGCATTAATTGTTACCTGCAATGCCCATGCTGCAAACTTAAACACTGAGATAGTAAACATTGATAAATATTGATGAAAGGTCACATCAGAAAGATCAAGTATTAAATGAAGTCCAGCTATTTGCACAACTTCGTGTTCAACTAGTATGTAGCCCCATGTTATCATGTATGCTATGATATCTTCAAATTTGGCTTTACTTGGATCAAATAATCCTGCAAAAATATCAATCACAGAATCAAAATATTTATTAATGTATTCATATCAGTGAACTGAGTTTATATTAACCTATAAATTTTGAAGTTTATAATTTTTTTAAAGTTTAAATTTTAAGTAAATTATTAATTATAAAAGAAACATTCAAAAAATTAAATTATGTATGATTTTTTTCCATTATATAAATGCTTAAATTAATTCATAGCACTTGCAAAATTAATAAAAGTTAATATTACTTATTCCTTTTAAAGGAAGATAAAAACTTTTCATTGCCTTAATAAATAAAGTCAAGAAATAAAAAGCTCTCTGAAATGTTTTCTCAATTCCGTTGCTATAAGATATTGATTTAGTATTTATGCGCAATGAAATTCAGCGCAATTGCGTTTCACTTATATTTTTGTAGTGGTTTATAAGAAATTTTAAAAATATTTCAGGAATTTATCCTTCAGAGACATCAATATTTCTTCCTTAGGATAATCCATATTTTATCCTTCAGATAATTTATAAGAAATTAACTTTAATAGTAAGGTTAAGCACTTAGGTTTTCAGTTCATAAGGAAATAAAGGATGCTTAATTGCATTAAAGTTATGTTTCTTCTTGAGTAGAATTCTCTGAGAAAATTGTTTTTTAAATTTTAATATAATACGATTTTTCCGCTACATTAAATAGAATTGTTATAAATATATATATTAACTAAGATACATTTAATAGATAAAGAATAAAACAATGCAGAAACTGTATAATTTAAATCAATAAGACAAAATCAGGAAAAAATCAAGATAAACAATGTATAATAATATGATAATTAAGGAAAGAGCATAGGGACCACGTCTTCATCAGGAGCTATGCTCTTTCCTTAGTTATTGTATTAAATTGTTTATCTAGATTTTTTAGTGATTTTGTCTTATTGATTTTAAATTATACAGTTTCTTCTTTTTTTCATCTTTATCTATTAAATGTATCTTACTTAATATATATCGGCATTTCACACAATAGCTGCTTTTGTACTGTATAAACGTGTACGTAATGAAATACTAACAAATGCTATTTAATGAAGTAAAGATTATGTAATTAAGAGATGTCTATTCTGTTTTAATTTCCTACAAATACATGGACTACGGATTTAGTTTTGCTGTTTCACCTAGGAGGCCGTAAAAGCAAATAAGTTTAATAATATACAAACATGTAAAAATAAACATTACTTAATTACATTATGCTGTAGCAATAAAACATAATTTACATTTTTGTTTCTAATTCCACACTAAACTAAAAGTACAGATAGACAGTACAATGCATTGAATACAAAAATTTGGTAGAGTCATGATTATTAATAAAGTATACAAAAGTTAAATACTTAGTCGCGTTCCAGATACATGTGACATATCAGGAAGTCTATAAGGTGAAAAGTAGAAGAGATTCATATCCACCATACTCTTCAACTCAGATGGCAATCTGTTAGTGAAAATACCAGAATATTTCTGGTGTATACTAGTGTAGTTATGAAGAACTTTCAGAGATTTCTCAACATTAAATTTTTTCACTCGGAGAAAACTCAACAAATACTTATCCTCCATATTACAAAAAATGTCATCATGACCTAGGGAAGAAATAAGAGTTGCTAATGCTTTTACTATAAAAATGTTTTGAAACAAATAAATAAAAAGCCTTCATATCAATTCGTTGGTTTACATATATTCTTAACGTAATATTCTACCAATAGAATGTTTTCTTACCTTTTTCACAAACACATATGAAATTAAATAAGTAAATTTTATCATCCTATATTTTTTCTTCTTGTATTTTTATTGTAAATGGAACCTAATAGCGTAATGTCCAACGGTCGCAACATTTGAAATAAATGTATTTTACTTATGAAAATAAAGAAACGCATTATACACTAACAAAGTATTCTTGAAATTATCATTACTAGTGCATTTCACCTCTAAAAATTTTTAATTACATTATTTATTTTGAATTATTCTTTGAAAATTTATCTTAATTAAATGAATGATATTAATCTATTGTATTTGGGATGAGCATTGCATAATATGTTAGCAAATAATATTAATATAATTTAGTTGACTTTCTATTTTATCTTGAATAATTTACAATTCCAAAAATTTGTAATTTTATCAAAAGTATGAGGTATGTTTTAAAAAATGAAAGAACTTTGTTAATACATTTGTTACACTATCATTTTGAAAGTTCTCCTTTAGCCAACAGTAAAAAATTTTCAACACAAATATAGAAAGTTATAAACTATAAACTTTTCAGTATATTTAAATCAAAAGAAAATGTGTAAGTTGTCAGTATAAAATTACTTAAAATTTAAGCCAATATTTCTTGTTATTTTTATTGAAAATTATTATACCTATTTTTAATTATTTAAAGAAGAAGAATTAACGTTTAAATAATATTCAATTACAGATAATATACTATTAGGATATTTTGATATTTTCTATGGAAAATTATCAATAAACCCTTTTCTGATTAAATTTTTTTCCATAAGTGTTCCTAAAAAAAGCCTATTTTTTATTGCATATAATTAAAGTTCAAACTTAATATAAAAGAAAAATGAAAGAATTTTTTAAAAAAATTTGATAAGTACTGAATTTAAGCATTTTTTATAACTTTGTTACACAAGTACCCCTAAATGAAACGTTTTGCAATTGCAGAGTTTATACAGTGAAGTCTGTTGTACAGATTCCACAAACTGAACGAAAATTAAATCTGGGGCGCGAAAGAGGTGAGTTTTCTACATCAATTTCAATAAAATTTCCAGCAGAAATCATATCTTCCTTGGAGCTGAGCTGACTACACATGTCATCTGAAGAATTATTCAGAACATTACAAGATACTCCTGAATTTATATCTAAATCATCAGAAAATAAAACCACGTCATCTATTGTATCAGCCGAGCTTCAGATTCATAGCCAGAAAACCGGGTAGTCAAACTTTCAAGAATCAAGAATGCAAACTATTTTTGATTTTCGGTAACAAAGAAGGAAAAACTGATTAAAATGCGTTTAAATGACATGGACAAGCTATGCCATCTATTGAAATATTCTAATACAAAGTTTCTCTTTTAGAATATTAAAAATACGGGCAAATCAAAACAAGAAAGGGGAAAATATCAATGCACGTACACTGTACTGGGAAGCCAGTAAAGTGAATAAATATATTTCTTAATGTGATGAAATGTGATAGTTTGTCGTATATTAAAAATCCTATAATATAATAAATAATATAAGTAAACCTAATAATATGATTAAATACTTTATATTTTTGATACAAATAAAATCTATTTTTATGACATATTTTTGTCCGGGTTTGCATTGAGAATAGCAACAAGGAATGGAATGAAATTAAGTAATTCTGTCTAGATTTAAGTAAAAGTGATTCTTCATTTCGAAGTTTTAATAACAGCGTTTAAAATTATTAAAAAAATTAAAAAAATTATAAAAAAATAAAATTATTTGAAAAAATATTTAAACAATACCTAACTCAATATAGAAATTTAAACTGTTAAAGCTGTTTTATTAGCTGTTAATTAAAGCATAAACAAAAATGCTTATGCCATGATGCAATTAATTCAAGAAGGTAGGTTCTCCGAGCAAAATTCCTATACTGATAATTCTTCTTTTGTTTCTGAAATTCCTCTGTTTAAAGAACATTTAAAAAATACAACAATTGTTTCAAATTTTTTCACTAAGCATAATTTAATCAGATATTATTTTATTTTATTGCTTATTTCCTTTTTAAAACAATAATTAACTAAACTGACATACATACTTTTCATTGACATCATTAAAATTTTATAATATTTTAAGTTATAAAATTTCAAGGAAATATTACAAGAAATTTTTTAGTTAATAACGTATTTGATAAGTATGCTAAGTTTTATTAAACTATTTTAAGTACATTTTCAGAAAATGCTCCTTATTTGGTAAAAGAACATGATTTTGAGAAAAACAAGATTTAACATAAATGTGTATAACTAATACATATTGAAATTACTTTGCATTTAGTAATTATTTTATATATGAGACAATAATTATAAAATCAAATTTTTTTAAAACGTTATTTAGAAAATAAGTTTTATAAATATTTCTTTGTTTACTAAATTTATTTAATTTATCTTTTTTGGAAAGAATTTCATTCTAAAAAACAATTTGTTTTTTTTTATAAATATTCTGCAAAATTTGAATTTAGTAAATTTATATATTCTTTTAGAATTTGACCGTCACTAAAACAAAAAAAAAGTAGAATTCACCACAATTCTAATTATTTAAATAATATAATATAAAGTTTCAAAAATCGTTCTCCTTACCAAAACACACTGCTGGCCATCATAAATGCTACACCTTGAAGGAAGCATGCAAATAATATGAAATTTACAACATGCATTAGCGGAGGTGCGATATGCACATGATTAGAATTTCAGAGGAGACGCACATCACGAGCACGTTTGGCGCCATTTCAAAGCGCTTTTTAAGGCTTGGAGATTTCGATGATTTGAAAATCGGCAATTCTGTTTTTCTTGTGGTTTTTTTTTTCAAAAAAAAAAAAAAAAAAAAAAAAAAACGATTAATTATGCCTCGTAGAAACATCGATTCTTTTTTGATCAAGAATCCAAGTTCGACAGAGAGACGATAGTGGCCTACTGATTGCGGATTATTTTTCGTGGAAATCGTTGTATTGGATGAAACCAAACAACTGTAATGTGGATATGTGATTGTTGGATGCAAGAGGGTATGACTGATAGACGTGTTCGATCCCTTCCACCTCAGTGCACCACTTCACGTAATAACAGGCAAATTGTGGGCATGGCAGTGACGAACCGCTCAACCATATCACGATCCACAGCACAGCACATTCATTTTGTAACACATCATCCAGTGTCTGCGAGTACCATACGACACCGTTTCCTCAAAGTGGTCTGTCCGCAAAACATCCATTGCATTGTTTACCCTTGACGCAGAACTACAGACATCTCCGCTGACAATGGTGCAATGAAAGAAGGATGTGGATGGCAGAATGAAATGAAATTGTCTTTACAGATGAATTTCGCTTCTGTCTTCAACACCACGATGGTCGCATTCGAGTCTAAAGGCACCGTGGAGAGAGGATGCTGAACAGCTGCATTACACACTGGTCTTGCACCGGATATTATGGTTTGTGGTTAATATTGGATATCACTTCTCGCACTCCTTTAGTACGCATTGTCGGTACCTAAAACAGCTGGCGCTACATTTCTGAGGTATTGGAGCCAGTTGTCCTTTCTTACCTTCAGGACTACCTCACAGCCATATTTCAACAGAATAATGCATGACCACACGTTGCACTTATTCTCCAAGGGTTCTTCGTCAATCGCCAGATTCAATTGCTTCCCTGTCTGATTCACTCTCCGGATTTTTCCCCAATAGTAAATATGTGGTCCAAGGTTGATCAACGATTGACCCAGATTATATTGCCAACTGCTACACCAGATCAACTTTGGGTGACGTCTGGAAACTTTTTAGTCTGTTGTACCCCAAAAACACATCCAAAATCTCTCTTTGAATCATTGCCGAGGCGTATGGCAGTGGGGATCTCCAACAATGACGGCTAATCTGGCTACTGATTTTGGCAGGAACCACACTTCATAGAAGTCTATAAATTTAATCATTTAATACTTGGTCAACATGTTATCAGCAAAATAAATTTTTTTATAACTCTTTTCCTTTTTGGTATTCCAATTTGTGTGATCAGCAGTGTATAATATTGAGTTTAATATTAAAAACCAATCTTTTTGGTGCATATATTAATAATGATACACTTTAATATTTGTATAAATTCTGATAAACTTATCCCTTACTGAAAATGTGAGAATATTAATTTGTAGAATGTTATGAATCCAAGTATTTATTTCTAGAGAAATCCAAAACCTTTATGCCTTCTCTGATAATTAGAAATAATCATTGTGTTATTTATAAATATGGAGTCAACCTGACATATTTACTCCATTAATAGACTTTCCTTAATGTTTGAAAAGAAACTTTAAGTGGTTATGAAACATTAATTTATAATTTCAACAAATAAGATGAAAACAGCTTTTAAATTACTCTGTTTTTAATTCAAATATTTAAAAATATACAAAAATGTATAGCATTGGTGTCCAAGACGTCGATCGCGGTCGACTGGTAGACTAAAACGGACATGATGAGCGCGATTAAAACATTCAAAAAACGCTATAGAAAGGTATGCATCTCAATTAAGAAAACATGAATTGAGAAACTTCAAAAACATGGAGGAAGAGTGCATCCATAATCCAAACCGAGACTTCGAAGATTTATCTTAGTACTTATTTGTTTTGTTTGAAGACTTTGAAAGAAGATTCGCTGACTTAATTAGGTTGAAAGAAATACTCAATTTTATGATATTTTATTTAATGAAAATGTCAACATTGATGGAGTATCTGAGAAAATAGGACACTTAATAGACACCACATCAGTCACGGTCGTGGAAGAAATTATTAAATTAAGATGGGACATATTTCTTAAACCCAGAGCATAATTAGCGATACTGATTTTTGGAAATTAATTTCTGAGGAAACGTTTCCAGATACTTACAAATTAACTTACATAACTTTACATAAAAAAACTTTTAGTAATAATTAATTCTTATTTTTAAAACGTAATACTGTATCTTAAATTAATACCCAATGCTAATAAAGATTTTCAATTCTAACAATATATTTTATATCATTATACTTAATTTAAAAATATTTAGTTTTTGATGTCATATCAGGATCAATTTTACTCTATTGTAGATGAAATAAATATTTCCGTTAAAAACATATTTGTAAAATGTATATAAAAAAGTTAATAAAGACTTGAATTATAAAAAAGTCATTTGTATTATAGAAAAATCGTTACTAACAACATAACATAAAAAACATAATAACATAAAAAATATAATATTTTATAATATATATATATTATAAAAATCTCTTTTACTATCAAAAGTAAGGTTCATAATAGTTAAAAATATCATTTTAAGTAACACTACGAAAAATAATAAAATATAAACAACTTGAATTTAAACAACTTACCTTTAATGAGTTCTTTTAACTCTTTTAAAGCTTTGGCCTTTACTTCTGGAGTTTCATTTAATTCTTCTTCTGCTTTTCTTATGAGTTCTGGTGTTAATCCTTTGTAAAACATCGGTAATCTCTCCATTTCGTAGTCTAATAATATGTTACGGAACTCTTAGCTTAAATAAAAATACTGTGATGAGTTACGTCCAAGCGACTCTATGTTACTTTATCTCTGATACATTTTAAAATATGAAGTCACCTTGAAATGTTTAAATGTTATCACTAAAAATGATAAACATATTTAAATTGAATGGAAAAAATCTATTGAAAGACAGCTTTGGATGTAATTATCATATTTTTGCGGGAGATAGTCATAAATATTTATAACTTTGTTGCTACCACCTCGCACATTTGTCAAGGGACGTACTTTTCTTTTTTACTAAAAAATTACTTTCTTATTAAGAGTATAATTATTTCTTTCACAGTCAAAATATATTGTGCTTAAATTAAATTTTAATAAAAATAGCAGAAATTGAACTCAACATTAGATTCAAAAATTCATATAAATATTTAGGAATTAGAAGTTTTTTTATGACATTATATATATGTGCATATAAATAAAAAATATATATACATATACATGTGTATATGTATTATACATTGAATGCATAACATACAGATATTTATATATATTTCAAAAATAATTAGACTATAAAATGCAATATCTTCTGAATTCAGGTAAATATCTCATATTGAATTACAATATATATTTAAATCGGATTTATTTTTGAATAAAATAAATCCGATTTTAAAGTAATATTTCAATCTAAAGAATCAGTTTGATCAGTTTATGAACAGAGCTGCACACATCTCATTAAATTCTGAGCCGATCGCAAGTTTGGGATGCTGAAGCTATAGAATCTCCAGCGTCATAAAAATTAAAGGTGAAACACTGTTCCAAAACAGCTTACATAAAAGGAATATATTCCAGAAATTTTGCATTAAAACACAAAAATTTCTGGAAGATATACTCTTTTTTATATGCTGGGTTATGAAATTCCTGACAAAAGTTTAGTGTTATAAAAATCGAAAGAGCTAATACGTCTCGCTAAATCCAATATTGCGTCATCTAAGTTCAAGGTAGGACGTTGTTCCAGAACTTTCTGAATAAATTCTTGTTGAATCTATAAATTTCTGGATTAAGACTTTTAGTGACACAGTTTAAATTATCAGTGAATCATTGACTCTTATTAATTATTTTTATTCAAGTTATAACGTATTTTGTGGAATATATTTTGTGTTATTTAAAATATGTTTTACATATAATGTGTGTTTTAAAGCTTTTAATAATTTTATGGCGTGATATTTCCACAAATTAAAATAACACATCCAATCAACTTTTACACAAAATACAGTTGGCACACAAGATTTCATACACTATGTTAAGAGGAGAATCATATATTTAACCGTTATTTATCAAGGGGAATTGTTTGAATAATAATTTAAAAATTATTAATTTTTTGTTCCAGTAGCATAGCAGATTATAGGAAACAAACTGCACGATTGGTTGGTTGGTGGGTTTTATGGTGCAAGGTCCAAAAAGGACAAGCTGCGAACAAACTACCCGGAGTTACCACTAGGGAATTAATTTCTAGTTTATTGAAAGAAAAAAGTTATTATTTCATCATTTATTTTAATAAATATATTCAATAATAAGCAATGTGCAAAATTTCTTAATAATAATTAACTTTGTAATATTTATATAAATTATAAATTGGCTTTACAAATAAGTTTCATGAAAAAATAAAGAAAATGTCATGTATGAACTTTAAATTTATTATTGTTGTAAAAGAAAAGTTCTTAACCCACACACAATAATATTTTATTGATCTATCTCTTTCTGAAAAAATTAGTTGATATCTATTAAATTGTATTATTTTTAATAAAACTATTTTCTGCAAATAGAAATATCCAGTTATATTTTTTATAAAAAATATAAGTAGACTATAGATGATTGACTATATGCGAAAGAAAAAAAAATTAGAAATAATTTAAATTTTTTTAAATCTTTTTTAATGTTAAAGTTTTCATTAAATACAAATTATATATATATATATATATATATATATATATATATATATATATATATACACCTAAGTCTGTTTTTACACGGTCTTTTTGTACACGGTTTTGATATAACACGGTTTGAAAATTGAATATTTTTAATTTTTTTACACGATTTTATTCCATTTAGCACGATTTGAAATTTTATGTACTTAAATTTTTTTTGTCAAATTTAATTTTTGCGAAGTATGTTCATATCACAAAAAAGTATTTATGAAAGAAAAAAGTCTGAAACCATCGATAGTTTGCGAACACTAGCTTAAAGATTTAAGTGAATTCCCCTTTAGCGCGTACAAACAAGTAGGGGAATTCCCTTTATGTGCATACAATAAAATTTACTGGTCAGAGCAATTGAAACGTGTTAATATTTTGTGAACTGTCAATGCAATAAGACGTGTTTGGTAAAGAAATTTTTTGCAGGCAAATTTGATTTTCCATTAAATTTAATTTTAACGCATTAAGATAAAAGGTAAGCCAAAAAATATTTTGTATTTATTCAGTTATTTACGAATAACTGATGACGACAGCAATTAAATTTATGTTGTTGTATTTATGATTATCACTTATTCTATTTTATTTTATTTTTTACCTTAAAAATTGAATAACCTATTCTTTTCGTTCACAACATAGTTTTTTAGTTCCTGAACTTGCCATACATTTAATTTATATTACTTTTAAGATTAGAGTGCATATCTTTTTTATCATTAATTACTATGCTTGTGAAAATAAGCATTATATATTTGATTTAATAAAATAAACATGAATTCTTGTTCTTAAAAATTCTTGTTTTTCACTAATTTTAATAGGTTTTAGAGATTAGGAACAAATCACCCATTTTTGTATAAGATCAATGTCTTTTTTTACACGTTTTTTTTTACACGGCTTCTTCTGGAACCAATCTACCGTGTAAAAACAGACTTAGGACTTAGGTGTATATATATATATATATATATATATATATATATATAAAAGAGAAGAACTTTGAGATATTTTTATAATCATACATTACAATACATTTTCAATTTTATTTTTTAATCATTGGAGAAAAAAAATGTCAACCAAAGCATACCCAAGGACGTATATCTTTAAAATTAAAATTTGTTTTTCAATGTAAGTGAATATAGCTACTTTTTTTCATAAAATTCATCTTAATAAAAAAGACTAGAACACATTTTGAAAAAAAATTCAAATTTTAAATTGTTTTAGTACTTTTTTTATCATTATTATAAGATAATTGCAAATCTCACTGGCTATTTAGAATGTTTTTCTAAAAATACTACCAATTTTTATTGTACATATTGATTTATGTAATTAAGCTAAAAATATATATATATTAACATGCTTGTTAATTTATTCCTGTTTTATAATACACCTTACAATTTATTGTGAACATTAATTTCTGGATGTTAATTAATGGAATTTAGTTTACATATGCTTTTAAATATTATTTTGTCTGAAACTTGCAAAATATATTTTATGTTTTTGTCTTAAACTATGTGTCAGTATACTTTATGCATGTTTTTATGAAGACTTCCCACGCCTTTAAGAAAATGAATCGACAAAGGGAGTAAAAGCACATACATTAAAACTTATTGTGTGATGACATAATTTTAGTAAAATTAAAATTTTAGCTAACATTAATCACAAAATACATTTACATAGAAGATCTTTTTACCGTATAGTGTTAATAACATAGAAAAAAATTGTAATTTAAAAAATTTATGTGAAAAATGTGATTCTTCCTAACACAATAAGGAATTATTTAGGTGTTTGAATAAAATGAGTTATTGTATTTAATTTAACATAATGCCTTTTTGTTGATCTACATTTTTATATTAAGACAAAACATGATATTATGAGATTCATTTCAAAATAGAATTTGAAGATGTGAAAAAAAAAATTAATGTAGAAAATAAAGTGATAAAAAGACTTTATTAAGAGGATTAGACAAATTTTTTTCCTGCAGCACAGTAATCTAATAATTCATATATATATACACACATACATATTAGGTTGGGGAAAAAGTTATCCATTATTTTTTCGGTAGACGTCTGTAGTGATCGGCATCTCATGCGGTATCTATCAAATAATTTCAAATTTATGCTCATTGAAAAGGTGACATTTGACACTAAGATATTCTCTTGCGGTTTTTTGTTTGATTAATTCAGTTATGAGTACAAGGTTTTAAAAATAGAAGACAACAAACAAAAAATTTGATACATTTAATTTTTCTTTCATAATGGCGAAAATGCTAACAGGTGGCTAAAATTGTGGAAGGTGTTTATCGTCCTATATATGACTGTAACAACCAGATACGCACAAATTTGGTTTCGTCGATTCCGTTTGGGTATTTGGATACTAAAGATGCACCTCGCATGGATACAGCATCGTCGAGAATGTCTATAAAATATCAAAAATTATCAAACTTGTCAGCATGTCAGCAGTCGTAGCTTCGCACAAGAACTAAAAATCTACATAAAAACTGTTTTAAAGCTTTTTACAAAGCGAATCTGAAAGAAGTTACAAAAAGTTCACGTAAAAATAATGGATTTCTTTTTCCCCAAACTAATATATATATTCTAATGAGCTTCAGCCTTGACTTGTATTTTATTTATTTCTTTTTCTGCTTTTTCGATTAGCTCTGGAATGAACACTTTCTAAATCGCGCCATATTTCAATCGCGTGATATAATACAGAATTGTTGCACAGTGTATATAACAGTAGACAAAAGTTCAATGACTACTTGATTACTTTATCTTCATTCCTTTTTAAAATACGCAGTCACCTCGAACTAATTAAATGTTATTACAAGCAATCATGACGATATCAAATTTAAATGAAATAAATTATAAGGGAGACAGTTTATCACACATTTATTTTTTTTATCGTATTTAATTTGCAAGATATTCAAATTGACTATATAACCTTGATTTCTATTTGTGTTTGTACTGACGTCTAAAAATTTTTTTCTCTTTTTGTTTAAATTAGATTTTTTCTTGTTAAGTGAATGATTATTTTCTACATTAGTGATTATATTTTGCTTGAAACAAATTGAATGCTTAACTAATTGCTAATTGACTACAAACTTCAAAAACGGAAATAAATAAATAATATAATCTGAAATTCAAGTAAGGAATTATGATTTATATATTATTTTCACGATGTTAAATAAAATTACAGAATATTATGCAAACGCATAAATATATATGTACACTTGTTTAAAAAAGTAAGCAATAATGGGCATTTTAAGAAGATTTTCATTAAATTGCAGATAAAGTGTTATGCGATTAAAAAATACACACTCATTCCATAGAAATTCATAACTTTTTAGTAAAGTACGATAAGTATACAAACTCGGTGGAAAGATTAAGCTTATGCAAATATCAAGAAAAAATATCACAATCGACGGGAGCACACACAAAACAAATGGGATCTACTTCAAGATATAAAGAAAGGAAGAAGAGAGTAACATGGAAAAAGAGAGAAAGATCGTGAAAGGGAAGTGAGAAAACATAGTTTGTTACACGCTTTGATCACAATCACAGCATATCTCAATGCTTTTAAAGTGTATGGAGAGCATGCAATAGACGAAAACACATTTTGTTGATGGTTTCGTAAATTTAAAGAAAAAGACAGAAACTGCCAAGATTAGGCTTGGAATGAACTGAATTCACACCTTGAAAAAGATGATATTGACCAGGCCATAATAAACAATCCAAACATAACGGTGCAAGAATTAGCACAGATCGTCACCGTGCAACAGTCGAGAGGTATTGGTTAACTTTGATTTTAGTTGTAAATTAGATCATTGTGTTCCACATAACCTGACAGCTAATGTAATAAATATGATGACTTAATTGAAATTTGGATTTTTTCAAGGGACCCATTCTTAACACGAAATATGACAGGAGATGATATGTAGCTTATGCGCGATAACATAAAGCACATAGATTTGTGTGTCGCTCTTCTGATCTTCCTGCATTGACAGCGAAAACTAAACATGACCCCAGAAAAGTGTTTGAGGATAAGGTGGGATGTCCCAGGAATAATTTACGTTCTGACATTCAACCAATCCAACAATGCTGCAAATTACAAGAACTTTTGTCAAGATGGAGAGGATTCATTACAACTACAGAAGACAGCGCATAGATGACAGTCAAATGGTGTGAGCTGTAGCAGCAGTAGAATTGCATAACAATCCCGGGTAAGGTAAGACGGCTCTAAATGTACGTGAACATTCTAACAAAGGGCATGTGACCCCAACCAGCGCATGTGATGGGGACGTTCTCTGTGAGTGTCGTTTGTTTGAAATTAATTTAGTTAGTTTTTAATTTTGCTTAAATCTAAAAGCTGAGATTTAATCAAGAACACACTTATGCTTTTTACGAATAAAACATATATTCCTAAGCAAAATAATTTAAAGTAGTAGTTTGAATATGTCGAGTTTATATATATATATATATATATATATATATATATATTATTTTTTTTCAATAGCTAAATTTTACAATGTTTTATTCAAATACTGTGGCCACAATAATTTGCCACCTTTTTAAATATAATAATTAAAAAATTGTATATATTCAACATATTTTGAAATTATTTTATAAATTCATTTGGATTTACGATGGATGAAATTGAAGATTTGTCTCGGCATCTAAAATAATTTTAATTAAAGAAATATATTTTATTTATATATAATGTTTTATTATAAAAGCCACCTCTTAGTTTACAAATTTGCAACCAATTTATAATAATGTAGAAAAATATTTTTTCTGAGCCTGGTATTTAGCTACCTGGTATTAGCTTTCGTTAAGCAAATCGAATACTTTATATGAAGACACACACATACTCAAAACTTATAGAGTTCATGAAATCATCATAAAAATGTAACAAGATATGAATAAAATTTCACACTCAATTCAATATTTCGCATCATTAATTAAATATCTAAAATATATCACTTATGTGAATATTTCAAGTTAAAAAGATAATTATTAATTTTACAGTATTGTTAAAATATGGAAATTATAACTTAAAAAAAAGTTTCATTTCAATACTTTATATTTTTATAAAATCTCAGTATGATTATCTTCCTTAATAAATCAACTTCGAAGTTTCCGCATTATTTAAAAACGAATCTCCAAAATATTTTTTTAAAAAGAATTGTTTACGTTTGAAAGTAGTGAAACGTTTTTAAAAGTTATTTAATCATTTGAAATCAGAAAACAGCTGAAAATAATTAACTTTATCTGAAGTATCAAGTCACGTGGTCAATAGATAATCAAAATAAGGTCAATTGATTAGCAGTTTAAAATAAATAAGAATAAATACTTCAGCAGAATTCAGACAGCATTGAATTTTGACCTAGACGTAACTTCTTAAATTAACATAAAAATGAATGAAAGCTTGTCAAACAGTCTATCTTTTTCTTCTTTTTTTGCGTTGATTTGCTGAATAATTTCAGTTCAAGTTTTTCCTTCCTCAGATTTAAATTTCCAGTTCTTTATTTATATTATCTCAGCATATTTTAAGTCTTCCATTAGATCTTCGTTTCAAAGACCTCTTGTCTATAATTTTTCTCGAAACTTTATTTTCATCTTTTCCTTCAATATGGTCCAACAAAACAAAATGCTAAGATTGAAGAAATCAAAGGATTTTTTTTCGCTTTATTACATGATCATAATATTACTTCTAATTCTCTAATGGGAATTATTTAACTTTTTTTTGGTGCAACAATTATTTAAAAATATTATAAATGATATCTCAATGATGTGAATGTTTTAAAAGTTAAATAATTAATTTAAATTATGCTAATATGTTTTAAATCTAACAAAAATATTTTTATCCGTAAATAAATATGCTTCATTTTAATGTCTTATATTTTATAAAGTCTGAATCTTATTATCTTCTTTCATAAATTAGCTTCTATATTCCTCATAAAATATTTTTCCCAAGAATACCAAAATATTTTTAAGAAGCAAAAATTTATGTTTAAAAATATTTGGATGTTTTGAGAAGTTATCAGTGTTCGAGTGGTTAGCTTAAAAAAAAAAAAAAAAGAAAAAAAAAGAAAGAAAAAAACCTAAAATAGTTAATCCTATCTAAAGCCTAATGAACATTATGGTTAAGTACTTTATGGTGAGAAAATTGGATAACTGTTTTGTCATCTGGACTACAATGAATTTTAAAAAAATTTCCAAGTCATTAGACTTTTATAGAGACTGAATCTTATTATCTTCATTAAAATATTAATTTCCCCATTCTCATAAAATATATCTTCCAAAAATTCCAAAATATTTTTAAGAAGCGACAATTTATGTTTAAAAATATTTAAATGTTTTCAGAAGTTATCAGAGTGCTTGTAGTAAGCCAAAAAACACCTAAAATAGTTGATCCTGTCAAAAGCATACTGAAAATTACGGTATTATCAAAATCATCCTGAAAATTTTACTTTATGGTGATCAGATTAGATGACTGTTTGGTCATCTTGACTACAAAGACACTTAAACAAAATTTCAAAGTCATTATACAAGTCAAATTTTTCACAAGATCCAATTGATCCAAATAAATATGCTTGAATTAATGTGCAGATAAATAAAAAGTAGTCAAATATTTTTATCTTTTTGTCTTCTTCTTTTTCATAGCGCCACTCTTAATGCTGTGTGTGTGTTCATTTTTTCACTTGTTGACTTATCTCTCTACAAAATTTTCTGTTTTTTGCTCTAAACTCTTCCAGTGTCTTAATATCATGATGTTTAATTCCTTGAATGTATCATCCAATATTATTATTAACATATCACTAATTTTGTTATAAATATTGATTTTATACAATATGAAAAAGTTATTAATGTGTTTCTTTTATTCATGTTTTAATACATTGTTCAAAACTGTGATCTTTTATTTTTCAACATAATTTGAATAATTATAAATATACAGCCAACAAGTTACTTTTGATAGTTATAATAACTATCTTATTAATTGTGTTAAGAAGTAAAAATTTAATTATTTTCCATTAACTCTTAATATTCTCTAAATAAATTAAGTAAACTAAATAAATTTAATGATTCTTTAAGGTTTTCCTTATTCTTCTATAATTCTACTTAAAAAAAACACTTTTTTAAAAAATAAGATTGTTTCATTTCATCAATTATATATTCATAAAAATATTCTGCTGAAGGACATAGGAAATTTAATGTAAGCCTTTAGTAGTTAAGAATATAATTCCTAATGTCTTTTCTGTGAAATTTTTAAGCAAAATTTTACTGTAAAACAAAAATCTCTACTACTTTTTCCAGAAGCATGTCTCGTTTAACCGTTAAGTATTCAATGGTTCATTGCTTATAAATTAAATGTGAACCAGATTTAGATCTCTAACAATATATGTCCATACAAACACAAAAAATAGCTGTTATAATTAAACAGAATAAATTTTTATTGCTTCAAAAGAAAAAAACATTTTTGATATACATTCTGTTCATATAAATAATTATTGATGCAGTAAATAATTATGTTCATGTTTTGAACAAACCATATTTAACATCTTTAAATTACTTTATCATATTTAAAATCTTTGAATTAGATTTTTCTTACATATAATGATATAGATAAGAAACTTGCTTATGTTAATTGAGTTTTCATAGTTGTATCATATATTGATCAGAATTCTGTCAGAGAGCAGCTTTTTGCGATAATGCCCATTGACTAGAAAGTTATTCTAAAAATATGTTGTGCATGAGAAAAGCTTTTTATTGATGCAATAGAAAGAGACATTTTTGATACACTTCGCATTTGCATAAATAATTATTGGTTCAGTTAATAATTAGGTTAATTTTTGGAAGAAAATATATTTAGCATTTTTCAACTACTGGTAAAATGTGCAACTATATTGAAAAAATAATATTTTATATAATATTTAATTAAAAAGAAAAACCTTGTTATTCTTTCATAAAATAATAGAGATAAGAAATTGCTTATGTTAATACAGATTTCACAGTTGTATCATGTATTGATCCGAATTCTGTCAGAGAACTGAATTTGGTGGTAATGTCCATTGACTAGAAAGTTATTTTAAAAACATATTGTACATGGGAAAATAAATTTAAGTTACATCACAGACTTTAAAGAACAACTGTCAAATAAAGAAGGAAATTCAAATTGGCAGACCCTATTGATGATACCATTTATACTATTGTTTCTACAAAGAATTTGTGCATTAAGGAAAATCTATCCAATTGGAAAATAATGTTACGAGTTGTACCTGCACATGAATGTACTATCAGGCTATTGATTGCACATTCACATATGTTGTATCCGAGTTCTATCTGTTGTATCTGAGTATAAAAAATTCTTTATAACAAACAAAGATTATATATGTCAACCTAAAGTTTCTCACACAAAATCACTGTCTGTTGCATATGAACCCTTATTTGTAAGTTATGTGACTGATATTGAATATCTGTTTCTCTTTGCGCACAAATGTAGAGAATCACAGTTGAACAAATCGTAATTCATCGATGAAGATATATTTACATTGATTTTTGCAACTATGTACTCAATTCAAATAAATATTCTAGTATCTAGTAGCAAACGAAATGCACAGTGTTGTCCTGTTAGCATAGCATTCGTTTTAAAACATTCTGCTAACTACTATGTCTGACTGATACTGATTTTTTAACTGATTAAGCAAAATTTCAACTCTTTTGCGTAATACATTAAGCAAGAAATGATACATTTTTGAAAGACGAATTTAATGGGATTTCGATAAGCCAAACTACAAGTTAATAGTTTCTTCATTAACTGTTTAATCGGAAGATGACTGATATTTAAAATATTGAGACATGACGGTATTTTTTTAACCTATACTGGAATTCAGACGGGAAATACCAACTTTATTTATTTATTTATTTATTTTGCTATCTCTCTCGAGATTCTTTAATATACCATCATTTATTAAATTACGATATTTCCTAACAAGATAGTTTTCTCTACATTAAACAAAAGCAGAATCATTTCTTACAAAATTTTATGCCATATCTTTTGTTACACATCAAAGTTTCAAGAAATTCAACGTACTCTTTTATAATCTTTCAAATTGTTTCTTAACCACTGGAATCCAATATAGTTAGTTGAATGTATAAAATCTAAGCGCGTTTAAATCCAATAATGGTTTTGTCTTTAAATAATTTGTTAGTTAATTTTGTTCATACTATTGAGAAAAACTTTCAGTTACATTTAAATTTAAAGTTTAAATGATTTAAAATGAATTTTTTTAATATTTTCAAAAAAATATATATATATAAAAGCCACGCCATTTCTTCGTTTTGAATTAAAGAGAGGAAAATTACACAAAATTCATTTTTCAGAAATCCGAATCCGCATAACAGAAATACTGATTAACAAAAAATGACTGTGTGTGAATGTATTGTTAAGTAACTCTTGCATCAAGGCAAATCTAAAATTTTATTCATACTGCTACCTTTTTACTTAAAAGTAACTAAACCAGTTACTTTTTTTTTCACTCAGAGCTCACAAATAACAGTTAAATTTTTCCCCAAGAACTAATTACCTCCTGTTTTACTATCAATCACTTATTTAATGATAGATGTGATAATGGCATTTGAAGATTGCTGCATCAAATATACGCCATATTATCAGCATATTACCCGGTAGTTATTTCTTTCAATGTTACTGCAGTAATGAAACAATTTTTTTCTTATTGTATGAATTTTTCGAGAATTTGCAATACTTGTTAAAAAGTTCTGTCACGTATAATATTAAAAATGATAAAAAAAAAAAATTAAGAGTTGCAGTATTTAAAATAAACAATTTATAAATGCATACTTTAATTCAGAGAAATCTGCAATGAACACTGGATACTTGTGGGAGATACTGGCCACTGATTAAATATTTATATACTTACTGTGGTACTGTGAAACTCAGGTTTAGAAACTTCTAAAAGCAATCTTCTACCCATGTTCCGAGTACTTGTACCTTTAGAAGCTGTTCTTTCACTTCCCCGTAAGATAATGGCCAAAGAGATTGAAACCACTGATTATCCTCGCTCATATCGAGAGGTTTACTCTTTAATGAAAATAAAGGACTAGCAAGTCTGGATGGCCCCGCCCGACCATCCCAGGATTAGTAGGAAAAGCTTAGGAGGGGGGATTTGGAATTTGACGACAGAATTAATCAAACGGCTGTGACCAGATTACTCAGTGGGCATTTGAAATGCATGACTTACTAATATGGCAAAAAGATTTTTCAGACTTGTTCCAAGTATCATTTATTTCCAGCTTCCCCTAAAAATATTTTCGAATCTTTGGGGTTGGCTTTGGAAGATGTGTGAATCCACTTCTGGTGTTGGAATTTGCTGGAGTTAATGGTCTCATGAACCTGTTCTAGCTGCTCTCATTGATCTCTAGATCCTGAAGGATTGGACACAGCAACAACTAGGGATTCAGGTTTGTTATTTCTGCTCATGTTATTTTTCTTTTTTGTTCTAGTTTTAATGTTTATTATTTTGACTACAGTTATTCTCTAATCTGCCCATTAGAAATAAAAAAAATCTATTAATTTTCAAATAATTCGCGTTAATATCTTTTACATTTTTAAAATTAGTTTTTAGAAAATTTTAAGGAAATAAAAATATAGTTACAGACATTCATTAAATAGACATTATGTTCCATGATTATTCCATGATTTGATATTTCTTCGATTTATTTTTAAATTAAATATGAAGCAAAATATAAAAATGTGAGAATTTTCATTATATTTTGCACCCTATTTTAATGTAGTATATGTTCGCAACAAATAGTATGTTTAAGTTTCTTTAAAGGTCGCAGTAAGATTGGTATAACATAGACAGTAAGATTGGTATAACATAAAACTAATTTGACTATATGTCCTTGCAGATACAATATGATGATAATCGTAATCTTCTAAGAAGATCCTTATTAGTATCATATTTAAGAGACCATTACAATATTTATATTAATTTATTTTTATGATTATACTTTGAATGTTTAGTTTTAAAACTCCTTCATGACATTGTGTTGAGTGTCTTATATTTCTTCCTTCCCTCAATGACGTCTTCGTAACTGTAAAATACTGCAGCCTGTTCCTCGTTGTCTATTGGAAACATTGAGCCACCATACCATTGCGGGAGATATTCTTTCGGGATAATTTTATGAAGACTCTCCATGTCACTATGAAAATGTAACTATAAAGGGAAAAATATTATCACGTATATAAAAACATGTTAAATAAATTATGTGAATATATACTTTTAGCAAGAACTGAATTTATCTGATATTAATTACAAGAGATCGCAAAATGTGTTAATTCCATAGGCGAAATGGTAACTCAATAGATTTTGATCCAAACACGATTTTTCCTAACAGAATAAAGAATCCTTTATGTGTTTAAATAAAAGGAATTGTTGTATTTCAGGGGTTGCCAAACTTTTGGGATCCGGGGTCTACTCCACATTGAAAATATCGAAGGGGGTTTATCAATGGCATAGCTAAATTAACGTAACGTATATGTTTACATATTTATTTTCGGTAACAAGAAAAAATGCTAAATTATCTCATTTTTCTAAAAATAAACTTAATATTAATATTTACAAAATAAAAATTAACTGACGAAAATAATCAAAGTATTCATATATCAAAAATTGACCTTCTTATTCACTTTTTTTAGGGGAAATTTGGACTGTATATCTGCGACAAATTTATCATATTATGGCTGGTACAAGCTAATTCCAATGCGTAAACACGAATTTAAATGTTCATCTGTTAAACGCGACCGATGTTCGGCGTTCTGGACGTTGTCAAGTTGCTTCTATTTAATTTACTGTAAAACGACAAATTCATTGTATTACTTTGCACAGTTTGTTTTTGGTTTCAAAGCTAAATATTTATTTTAAATAGTTTTAAAAAAATTCATTAATTCTATGTCATAAATAATAAATTAAATTGTTAGTATCATATTTATTATCGGGATGGTTGCGCGGACTACCTATAATGTCTTCGTGGTCTACCAGTCGACCGCGGAAACTGAATATATTATTTATAGTGATAAGAATACTTTCAGAAAAAAATTACCTAAGCACATCAAAATTAATTCAAAGCTTGCAATGTGGAAATAGCCATATGTTAAAACTTCAGTGCAGTTTTAGCATATGGCCAATACATCATACACATTTTGAATCCATTATTTAACATTTTACTTTTTTGCTACTTTATTAATTTATCACTATCAAAGTATTGCATTGTTTCAAAGTTGAAGAATATTTTTCACAACATTAGTATATATTTTAAGATAAATTTGTTTAATAAGAAAGTTAGATTAATTTCTGTATTACCAAAAATTAGCAGAGACTTTTACTTTTTAAAAATTTTTAACTATTTTTTTAAATATTTTAAGAATATTTTAGTATTATATTCTGTGTTATTAAGTCTAATATAAAAATTCCATAATAATTTTTTTAAGATTTTTAAATTGCAGGAATATCTATACGTATTTATATATTTATTTTGTTTTATTTTGTTTGTTTTAGAAAAATTTCAGATTATTCAAATGCATCATAATCACAGATAAACGTTTTGAATAAAGTAAAATGCATATACCTTTTCTACGAGTTTCTTTTTTCCAAATAGTTTGACCACACTGTAAATATATTTTGAGTAAAAAGGTCCATTAACAACATGAATTCCTCGAATTCGTATTGGCAAACAATCCTGCAAAAATATAGAAATTTCACAACAACCTAAAAAATCCGGAAAGTGTTGTCTGGATATATCTATCACAATCAATTGCAAGGGATCTTCCAGGACAATCTGTTTGATACCAGTGATGACTCGTGGAAAGAAGCCAAATCTGCCTGTCATTATGTCTTCTAATGATCTTAAATTCTAAATAGACTAAGACTTATATTCTATATTTTATATCTATATTTTGTAACACTATATATTCTAAATCAGTATTTTATAGCACATTTTAAATTTTATTTTTTTTTTACTAAATTCTACGTATGTTAAATATTATATTGAATTTTTCATTCCCAAATTTCCAGTCCAACGTTTATTGTTTGGTCAACATACTAATTTTGGTATTAGTGAAAAATTTGGTTTCAGATACAAAATATCGAAATCAACAAAGTTTTTTATAATTTCCTTGGATTTCATTACATCTTTAAACTTAAACATACTAATATTCAGAAAATTAGGATGCATAAATTTATTAATAAATTACCTAATGTTTAATAAATGAATAAAATAACTGGAAAATATTTCAAATTTTTGAACGAAGACTGTGTATTCAGACTAATTTTTGAAGGAATACTTTTTTTTCAATAAGGAAATAATATGAATTTGAATTAACTACTAATTAAGATTTCATTAAATTTTATCAAAACCACATATCCTTCTTTCATCAAATGTGACAAATTTTTCCAATATTTATTTTTTAAATACTGTTTGGGTCACAAATATCTGCGTCTGGCAAAAAAAGTACCTTACTCGACCATCCCAACAATCATACCTACAATTTCGAAGTTTTGTAATCCTATAAAATGAGTTTGAAAACGGAACTAATTACATTTTTAAGATTATGTAATAATCATTAACTAAACACGGAAATATATTAAGTTTCGTATATACCAGGTGATCTAAAAGAAACTTCCCTATATTTGAGTCCTTAGTGATTGAATTGTTAAACCAAACGAAATGAAAGTTTAATGTAATTATTTGAATGAATGGTGTCGAGATTGTGATGATTTAAAAATCTCTCACAGTTACGGTTGCAAAATTTTTAAATTTTAAAATGATAACGCCCACTTTATTCGCGAACAAGTTGATCAGAGCCTGTAAAAACCTTAAATGGAGTTAGAACGAGACACGTATGATGTAAACTGGTGACGTAAAACATTTGCGAAGAAGATCATCGTAAAGAACCAATAATAAAAGAGAACAGAGGAAAAACTTTTATTCGAATTACAAATTTTCAATATTGTCACTTTCGCAGACAATAATGCATTGCATGCGGGAGATTGTTGATAACAATTACGAACGTAACATGGCAGGATGAATTTGTAGAACTTCATGTTTTATGGCAACTTTCAAGTCTAACAAATTTCGGAGATTTGATGTTTACACGATAGATTTCACATAACTCCAGTACCCGAAATCGATGAGAGTGAGGGCGGGATAATGTGATGGCTACGAAACTGCAAAGAATGCTCTATGTATCTATTACCAAAGTCCTGTTGCAGCAATTGTCAAACACTTCTGGAATTGCATGGAGGACAAGGATTTAAGGATCTTACACCGATAAAATATCACTGATGCTATTTCGCTGTTGCAATTCTGGAAATACTTAATTCTCTAACATTGCATTATACCGAGCACTAGTGAAGGAACACGTTTGCATAACACTGTAAGCGACTTCTCCGAAAAAGTAAGGACCCAAAATGAATGTCCCTGCGATGTTGTACACAGAGTCACGTATCTATCGTACACCTGGTGCCACACCGTGCAGGTTTTCTTCCGCCCAATAAACTTAGTTTTGGAGTTAACATTCCCAGTTAAGGTGAAATGTGCCTCATCCGTCCATAATATCCACAGCGACTACCTGCTATCTTTATCATATCTGATATAGAAACACAAATTCTTGCTGTATGTATAATGGATTTATAGTAGCTATATTATGCTCTTCCGCAACAACTTCAATATTAACACAGGGTTTTCCGGATTGCCATTTATCACATGTGTATCAAATTTATTCAAATTTCTCAAAATTAAGTACAGGTTTTACGGAACATGGGCCTCGTTTTAGCTTATGATTTCAGCGATAACCTCGCTCAGATAAAACAACTTTATCAATTCACCTTGTTCTTTCGCTGAAAATATCCTCTTCCCTCGAAACGAGATGGATTAGCACGGACACGAAACAACAACTTTTTACACAGCTTATATCACAAACAGCGCCTTGAAAGAGTATTCTGGGATTGGTGCTTCTACCTATCCTTATGAATTATTCAAAGTGCATCAAACGCCTTCCTTATAATTGGTTTTTTAATATGCACTTGTTTGCAAATATTTTACGTCACCAATTTACATCATACGTGTCTCGTTCCAACTCCTGTCTCAGGTTTTTCCATGCTCTGATTAATCCCTTGAGGACCAGCGCGCCGGAAATAAAACTCAGTCACGGGACCGAACGCTCTGAAACGGAGCGTCACTAGCGGCCCGCGCATTTTAAGCAATTAAGCCTAATTTTACCAAAAAATTCGTATAAAATCAGCATTTTTATAAAAAAGACTCCAAATTTATAAATTATATATATACTATACTACTATTTAATATGTATTAAAATAAAAAATACAACGTTAATACTAATGAATGAAATATGCAAAAAACAAAAATTATTACTATGCACATGAAAACAAATACTATACACAAATAAACAGAGCTGCAAATTTTACAAACACAAAATAAAAAAGAGGAAATTAAGAACAATAATATATTCTGAATAAAATCGAAATTTAAAAATTCTGCTGTGTGTGATATAGTTCAAAACAAGGATCCACACAGAGTGTAACATTGCATATTTTCCACTCATAATATGATGTTTGTTTTCGATTTTTTTTATCACATACGGCACATCTTCTTCTACTTTTATTTCCTTTCCTATCAATATAAACTTTTAGAAAATGTCTACCAGTTAGACGAAATATTTGAATGCCCGGTAATTTTGGACAAGATATTGAGCTCCTTGGTTTTGTTAATTTTCCTATTATTTGATGAATAACTCTGGCTCTGAATTCCAAAGCAGATATTTTATCGCCTTGTACCTTCGAATATATTACATATCTCGCTCTATCAAACCTCAAAAGCCAAACGCAATTCTACCCCAACATTTTAACTAATAAAAGTTCCCTAAATTTCCACAATCTGTCAAAATATAAACACAGCGCGCAATAAATCCCAGCCCTTTAAAGAGCCGTGATTCTCACTTTGTTTACATCAATAAAGATATCAAATACAGAAGCATAGAACTGAAACTAATGCCCGTTCATGAAGATCAAATACCATATGAGTCGACCGTTGTGAAAACCGTTGCCGTCCAACGCCATCTAGTAGCATTTAAAAATTTAAACAAAACGTTCCGATTACGCATACGCGACGCTGGTCTCTCCATATCAATCGGAGCTCTTCGCGTGGAAGAGACACTGGGCTGATAAGAGTGGAATCGCTGCGTCGCGTACACGAGACGTTGGTCACGAACGGGTTAATTTGCACACGAAAAAAAAAAGGTTTTTCCATTCGAAAATTTCGAAATTTTGTCATTGTAACCGCAACTGTTTGAGGTTTATTGTTTTTAATCATCACAATCAGGTCCCCATACCTTCAAATAATTATATCTAAACTTTGATCCAGCCATTCAAGCAGTTGGTTGAATGGTTCGGCCTCGAGGAACTCACATATAGGGCGCGTTTCTTTTACACCAGGTATATGCATATTCTTATAATTTAAGCATTACAAATGGAATTTCTACTTGGGAAACTTATAATTTTTAACTCAAATCTTATCCTAACTATGAAGCCATCAAATGAAACTAAGTATCAGTTCTCATAACATTTTCATTATAAAATCTTTGCCAAAATATGCCAAGTTATTAAGGTAAGTTTTCTTTTTTTTTAAATTACAAGCATTTTTAATCAAATTTAATGTAATTTACATACAACTTTATATTAATAAAAAATTTATTCATCAGTAAGTAATACTCAAGTATAAAATTGCTGATTTTAAATTAAAAAAGGTTTGCTATTATTTAAAAAGAGTATTACAATATTAAGTAATAAGCTATTATAATTCTCAATTTATATGATGAAATATCTCTTTCAAATGATATACTCTTTAAATTTGGCTTGCTATTTATAATTTTTTGTAATCATATTCATTTTAGCCTTATAAAATTACAAGCAAAAAAGATTACCTGCATTGACGAAATTGCAAACCTTAACGTTGAAAAACTTAAAGCTGATTTGTATTGATGAAAAGTCACATCAGTAAGATCAAGTATTATATTAACTCCAGCTATTTCTACAACTTCATATTCCATTAGAACATAAGTCCATGTTATAACGAATGCTACTAGATCTTCAGATTTCATTTTATTTGGGTCAAATAAACCTGTAAAAATCATTAAAACAAAATTTTTAACAAACTTCAGCATATCGAGATACTTGAATGCTAGGGATCATGAAAGGAATTTTAAATTTTATGCAGTGTTTTAATATTTTAAATGAGTCAATGGATAAATTTTAAAAAATTTAAAAAAGTGAGGAAATTTTTTATTCAATTTATAGTTGATTTCCTTCATTAGAAATACCCAGAATAAATATCACATTTGCCTATTTAATATTGGATATCCAGCTTCTAAGAAATTTAATACAAAACCTTATCAATTATCTCGTTCAGAAACGTAAGATGATATCTTATCAGTTCATGCATTATATGAACTCAAATAAAAAGAAAAGAAGAAAAGAAGTATATTATGCAGAGCTAAATATTTTTTCATATTGCAAATATAATCAAAACTAGGTTTAATAAAGTATAAAAAATGTCTGTTCAGTTCCGTTCCAATTCATTTGTTGTTGTTTTTATTTATTTATTTTTTTTGATGACACTTGGCAGCGCCAAGCCCGCCCGTCAGAGACTAGGCGAATGAAGTCAGAGAGATCGTCTTCCGTTTTTCAATAGAGCACCCTCAAACGAAGGTAGAAGTACGACTTTTGGCTCAGAGATGGCAGCACCATCTGAATCTACTAATTTTTTTAGAGATTGAAACCAGTGAAGACCCAAAGCCTGGCTCCAACCACCCCCAAAGGTATTAATTTGTAATGGGAACATGGAGGACATTGCGACCCGACAGATTTTATGTGCTCCAGTCACCATTAGTGAACACGATGGATCTTCGGCTAAGCCGGGATTCGAACTCACCACCTTTCGCTAACGAGAACGACGCCCTAACCAACCAGGCCACCGTGGCACCCAATTCATTTGTATTGTTTAATGGAAAGTCTAAGTAAGTCATGGGTAATAATAGTAAATCAAAAATGTATTGATAAAAATGTCTAATAGAAACATGGATAAGCATCTTTACAAAAGTTTATCCATAAAAATCTATAGATTTTGGGATTAACAATAGTTTATGCAAATTAGAATGAAATTAGAAAATTCTTTCTTATGTCTTCGATCAAGATGGAGACTAAGAATGTATAACTTCATTATTTCAATTTCTTATCTTGTTTAGGTTTCAGAGAAGAGTTATGAAATATATGAAGTGTTTCCTGTTACAAATTCCTCAAAGGGTAGAGTTATTTATTGATTGTTTTTTATTTCCAATGGCAGATTATAGACAGTTACAGCAAAATAAATAAAAAGAATAGTACAATAACACGAAATGATACTGCAACAGAGTCTATTAATCTAACATATCTATAGCTTCCCAATAGCGCTCAGTTAGAGACGTCTTTCGAAGTGCAGGGCAGCGAGGAAGATGCGCTGAGTCCATGACCTTACCAATGTTGCAAAAAGTGCAGAGCGGAGAAGGAACGATACAGAATCTATACAGATGTTTCCGCAGACAGTCTTACCCGGTGGCGAGGTGATATTCAGCCACCGCTCTATGTCTTGGGCTGTTGCTCAGATTTAGGATGGCATTCTTCCAAGGTTTAAGAGAAATGCGGTTAGTAAGCTCTTCGTGGGCTCTGGTCTTGAGAGTTCTTTTGACAAGATGTTTAATAGAACAGAAAGACATAGTGCGTGAAGGAGCTCTTCTTTAAAAGTTCATTACAAGGTAATCCGCATTTTCATTACCTGTGAATCCGCAATGGGCAGATATCCACTGGAGGACAATAGTCTTCTCAAGGGATACCAGGCTCTCAAGATTT
>JAPDSC010097429.1:0-14077 GCA_026290005.1 Latrodectus geometricus | reverse complement strand
TATATATATATATATATATATATATATATACAGAGAGAGAGAAAGAGATAAAATGTCAGTCACTCAATAAAGCTTAAAGAAATTTCTTGCTCTTTATCTTACTATTATGTTTTGCACTTTTTGTCCCAAGTTAGATAGAAACATGGCAAGATTTTGAAGCTGCATACATATTATTGGAAATAATAATTGTGTATTGTTAATTGGTACTTAAGCATTGAGTTAACCTTTTTCTCCATAAAAATCTGACTTCGAGTTTTGCAAAATTTAATAATTTTTTTCAAAAAATGGTGGAAAAGCAAAACAGTTTATTAATATCTTCATTGTAACAAAAAGATAAAACTTTATTTTTTATAGAGTGCTAAATCCTATCATTAAAAGACATATGTTTTTGCAGATATGGTCCACTGTCCGAAACACACTTGGTACTTTGGAAAATAAAGAACCCTGTGTGTCACCATCTCAATATTTCGAGGAAAAGGTAGATAACTCTGTTACACTTTTCTAGTGGCCACATCAAATCCCTATCATATCGTCAGAGTGATAGGAGCGTTCTGTGGTGTCATTAGTGCAGTGCTGTACAGGCCTCCCCTAAACATATTCTCAGATACTTGGGTTTTACGGTTCCCTTGATTTTAAAAGACCTATACATGTTTTTAGATTTTTTAGATATTTTTAGTTCAATGGAGATGGTATAGCAACGCTACACCATCTAAAATTAGAAATAACAACATTATTTGATGTAACATAATTTCAAATTTACGAGTGAAAAATCAAATTTTTTTTTTTATTTTACTCTTTGAATAATTTATACAAAAAGTTTTATCTATAGAATGTATCGTAATATGATTTATATATCTCTCTTAATCTTTAGGCAAGGAAACAAAAAATATAGTATAAATATTTTCCATTAAAAATTCACATGCTTGATCTTTTTCCGAGACGAAATTAATTGACCACCTTTTAAAGGTAGTACTCAATGTATTTTAACCCAATAAATACTTCAAATCATCACGAGAGCGAAGAAACCTCTCACTTTCTTCGATAAGAGCAGTTTTCCAATAAGTATTCACCTTTAGACAATCGGCTGGCTCTTTTCTGCAAGGCGATGCCAGGGCAAACATAAAACGGAATACAAGTTGAGTCACGTGCTCGATACGTGATTTGAATCGATTGTCAGAGATTACGGTGAGATCTCAGAAAACGAAATTCGGCGACAGCGAGATCCGTCTATGTAAATGTATCGCAAATGGCAAAGATTTGTTTACTGTCTCTGTTTTTCGACAGGGCAACCCGAATCTCCTGAGCCGAGAGATTCCTGTCCATTTCCTACGCGATGCATTTCCATATTTATGCATTATGCATCTTTATACACCAAATTTGTAAGGATTTTATGCTTTCGCTTTCTCGAACTGTGAAGTGAATTGAGTTATGCGCGATATTTTCTATAACGGTTATTGTCTCGAATCAAGTGTACTCATATTTCAGGAGGTGATGCTTGTTAGGAATAATTTCCTTTTCTTGAACGTTATGTCTTAAATTAAGATAGTGTAAAGTTGGGATATGTGTAAATGTTTATTTATTTTTTTTTATTTTGAGTGAAAGGGAATGTAGCCATATTTTATTTCTGCTCTCACTGAAGAAGATATATTTCAAACTATTGATAGTATGTGAATGAATAGAACAGTGAAAAGAAAATGGCAGTATTTTTGGGAGTTCGAAATTGCAAACAATAACTACTCATTACCAGTGATAATGGACAATTGAGAAAAAACCTAAATTAAATTCTAGTAAAAATCTTCTTGCCTACAGTTTTTCCTCGTTGTTTAGAAGCAATACAATACACATTTATGTCGATATTATTTTTATATTTATGTGATAATCCATCATGAGAAATTTATTGATCCCTATGGATTAGGCATTTTCAAAGACTAGTAAAAACGACTTTCTTTAAATAGTTACTTAGAAAAAGTGAACTATGGTTGTACGTGTCATATTCTATTACAAAAAATCAACAAAATTCAAATGAATTGGCTTTAGTTAGAACAAGTATGGCGTAAGCGTATAGTGAACGAAAATTACTTAATAAAATAATAAATCAAAGTTGATTAATTAATATGTATATAAATTTAATTTTTTCTCATAGATATAAAAAATTCATGCAGTTTTAATTTTCATAAATAATCTATCTAATAGTTTTAAGTAATAAGGTATAATAGTTTTTTAATTCAATCTCTCATCAGTTGCATAATTATAATTATTTAAAATTACTGTAAACATAAAAATCTACAAACCATATCTTATTCACGGAATATGCAATTGAATAAAACCCCGCACAACATTTAACTAATAGCATTTTTTAAGGAAAAATAGTATTTTTGACTTTCAAATAAAAAAAGGCATATAATGAAAATAAAGAATGCATAACCCATTTAGCATTAGAAGAAATCAAGTTGAAACAGGTTAAAATGACAAAATAAAACCACTTCTTTAACCATTCTTTATTCAAAAGCACATAAATTTATTTTTCTAGGAGAATGAATTTGCCAAGTACAGTTGGAATTGAAATAAAAAACCTCTTTCGATGCAATGAATTTCTTTTATTATTACTGCTGAACCATCGATTTATTGGATGGACGGAACTCTTTTTCGGCTTTCACCATCTTATCTCGTTTTCTGGAAAACCAAAGTTGCGCCGAATCGATTCTCAAGACATGCAAACCGATTCAAGAAGAAAGAGCCGCAAGGAAACAAGAGCTTTTAGCGTAACGACAAGGACCCGACTAAACGAGATACAAGAAGTGGCGGTAAAAGAAACTGCGCCCACAAAAGTTGAAAAAAAAAAAAAGAATAAACCATCGAGCTAATCAAGGCCGAAGAAAGGAGATCTTTTGGCGTGCAACTCAACCATCCTTCTTGGTGTCAAAGAAGTTGAGCATTCGGTCGATTGTTGGAGAGTTCTTTTCGAATCAGGAAAGTGCATTCGAAGTCATCGGAGCACGTGACGTGAGCCAATAACCTTGAAAGCATTGGCCGATGGATAGGGGGGGAGGAAGTGATACGTAAGGTTCTTTCACTATGAATTGGATGGCTAGGTATATAGGATGTAATCGAAGAAAGGCTCAAGTTTTGCGGTCTTATTTCGATTTAGGGCTTTTCCTCTCTTAAAAAATGCATTGGCCATTGTTGAGCTGCAGATTTTAATAAAAGTGATGGCATGTTTTGTTATTTTTCCGAGTGAGGTTTTGATATTTGCAGGCATTTTCTCAAATTTCCAACAATACTCATACATGACGGTAAAACATTCAAATTCAAGCACTCGATATTATCTGCAATGATTTAAGATAATATTAAAAATTCTGAAGGTAAAAAATTTTACTTTACATGTAACAATTATTATTTGAGTGAGTGTCTCTGGTTATAATTTATTATAAGACTTTTAAAAGTAGATACAATAATTTGGTGTAAGATACATTTGGTGTAAGCCATGGTGCAAGATACAGTAACTTACATGTTCTATGAGAATTTTCTGTAATGATGTCTTAATGAAATTATGTACATATGTACATAATTTTCGTAAACCGATTAGAATTTCTTTTTCTAGTAATTGTTTGTTTTGGTAGAATATTGTATTCTGAAATTATTTATAATTTTACTTAACATATGACAATGTAATATTTGAATAAGAGCCCCTTTTGTTTTCCACTTGATTTTTAAAATTTGAAGATATGTCGTAATATTTTACAATTTACACGAGAATGGAAAATTTTTGTAATATATTCGTAGTTCAAAAAATATATTGAAATTTTATTTCTTAATAATTTTCTGCTTTTGTAGAAACTTTTGTTTATTCTAATACACTTCAGAACATCTGAATCTGAATTTTCATTGAAAGTTCTTCTATGTTAAATAAGATTATGTTATTAGTGATGTCACAAATCACACAGTTTTGATTTTAAGGATATTAATTCATTTTGAATTAAACTGATTATTCTCAACTGATAAAAAGATAAGTGACATAAAAGTTTTAAATTCCTGCCAGAAAAGAATTTCTTTTCTCCATGTTATTTCACAGAAATGTTGATTGTTCATGATACATGCTAAAGAAATTGTGTTCACATTTTAAATTTCTTTGAGATTCGAAGATTGTATTTCAACCAAAAACGTTGTATCAATTTGAATTAATGATGTGCTAAAATAATGGAACAATCTATGTCCAATTTAAACAACGTGACCAATTATTTCATGTGAAGTTTCGAAAAAATCGAAAAAAATGTAATTAGTGAGAATATATATAGGCACAGATATTAATGTATAGTTAAGTAAATTATTGCCAGAAATAATATGACTCATTATGTAAGCTGTAGTTAAGATCTACTTGACAAATGTTTCTCTAACGTATATATACCTCTAGTTGTGTAAATGCACTTAAGAAATGAGCTGCAAAACATAGAATGTAGGTAGAGGCTGAACATTTCAACAGACAGTCAAATGCAAATGTTTTCCTTAATAGATTGTAGAGTAGCGAAGATGCTCTACAAAAAAATAAAATAATTATTATTTTTTTGTAGAGCATCTTGGCTGCTACTCGCTACAACAAAATAAAATAAATTAAGTTACTGATACTTCTCAAAAAAAGACCATGTAACAAATACATGTAGCGTAATGTGCGCAATGTAAATGCAATGCAGCTGCTGAAACCATACCACCCTGATAAGGATTTTAAGTGGACTATATCTTAATAAAACACCATCCATTGTTACAATTACACTTACAAATTACGCAAACAACTCCTTCACTTGGATGGGTGAGAGCGCCATCCATATTATAACAGAAATTTTATCATACTTCCCTGGGTTGAAATGTTAATTTCAAAACAATATCATAGATTTACATTATATTACAGTTAACAATATGTCAATAATAATTTCAAAATTTTTTTATAAATTCAGTTATTTTCTATTTGATAACAAAAAAAAAATTTTTTTTTGGCTGTAGTCTTTTCTTCAAGAATTCTTTTCTTAATTTTATCCACTAAATTTAAAGCGAGTAGAACTTCTATTAGCTCTTATCTGATCAAAGTTAGCTTCTTAACAGGAGAAATTTGACTTTTCGAAACAACAATATTTACTTCGACCTCATTATTCTTGTAAACTTTAAGGTAAACTGGTCCACTGTAATCTTAACTCAAGCATCAGAAAAGCTATGCATTTTCACATATTTATTGTGGGAACTGTTTAAAATAAATCTTGAGCTTTTCTATTGAGAATGTTAAGAGAATTCGAAATATACTACTTAGACCACGGTTTTTCTAAATCTGTAGGAAGCTGTTCATCCTAGGATAATTTTCTTCGCTTTAAATTTTGCAAAATACACTTAATTCTTATGGAGAATGGAGTTAGAAGTCACATTAGATTTAATACCTTCCCAGAAGTTTGTAAGATGAATAATTTCATATTATTTTTTTAAGTTTAAGAAATTCTTTTAGGTTTTTCATTTCCATTTTCAGGCAATCTTTGGAGTACTTCAAGTTATACCTCTTGTACATTCACTGAATAGGTTCTTAATTTCACAGAAGAAACTGGTAAGTGAGTATCAAACTTTTCTCTCTTCCACCTGTTCATTAAGACTGAATCCTTGAATTTCCATATTCTTAACATCAAAATTCCATCATGCATCATTTTCTTCATACTACAAAAAATTTGGAAAGCTTCTTCAACATTATTTGCTCCAGTAAGGAAATCGTCAAAGTAGAAACATGTGTCCATAGAATGAACTGTGGTTCATCTCAATAATTTTCAATATTATGATTTATTGTGGCAACTAGTACGAAGGGTCTAGAATTAATTCCAAAGAGAACTCATTTAAATCTGTAAATTCCTATATCATTGCTATCTTTTTGAAAAACTTTGTGGCTCTTTGTTTGAAAACTGAATCTTGTTGCATCTTCATCACATCTCCATAAGGATATTTGTAAAAACTCTTTTCGATATCAATTGTGAATTCTACTTTACTGAAGCAAAATTTGATTAACTGGTCCATTCAATTCGGATTAAGATTTAGATCGGATGACAAATGGTAATTTAAAAATATATGACAAGCATCAGTAACATTTGCATTAAAAACAATGCTTACTTTGATAATAAATTAATCATTCTTGCATGCAGATGGATAAGGAAAGTAAAATATGTGTTTACTTGAGAAGGAGATTTTTTGGATGGAACCTTTTCAATACATGTATCAGAAATAATCTGTAGAAGTTTCATTAAATGTTTAATATAGAACAATACATTATTTATGTTTTAACAAACATATTTTCTTCTAAAATTTAAAAGTATAAGCAGTTAAAAATATGTTTTATCAAAAATTGATATATACAACATGCAATGAAAATATCCAACAAATATGTGACCAAATGTCAAAAATGCTATTAATATATCGTCTACCATTTAACAAATTTATCTTTTCCTATAAATTTTAAAGTTAGCAGGCAGAAATAAGAAATAAATAATAGACCACGAAAGAAAGTAATTCAAGGAGTTTAGATATAGGCTATACAATGGAAATATACCATGAATATTTCAACAAATGTTTGAAATGATAGTAATATATCCACTGTCTTGTCACAAATTTACCTTTCTTACGATTATTTATGTGAGATATAAGCTATGCGTCGAAAATATAAAGCGCATATGTCGCAAAATGTCTGAAATGACATCATAAATCCTCTATCTTTAACAGGCTGACTTTTTTGTGTAGAATAAACAAGTCAACAAAGAGTCAGTAGAGTAATTTCTCGGAAAAAGTGATACCTACTTGTGTCAAAAATATATATTACGAGTATTTTATCAAATATCAGAAATAATATAGATACACTCTCCTCCAGCAAAATTATCTCGACCTATAAAGTTAAAAAATAAGCAAGGAGAAAACACAGAGTAAATATTAAAGAAAAGAGTTTAATCTCGGAAGTGATATATTAGTTTGGGGAAAAAATTTATTACTTTTACGTGAACTTCAAGGCTTTATTTACATGTTTTTGATTAGTTTTGAGCATATGATTTCATACTGTTTTGTGGCTGAGCTTTAGCTTATGGACTGCTAACATGCTGATCAACTTGTGACATTTTTGTGATTTTAGTGATATTTTCGACGATAGACCTAACTGAGCATCACGATAGACCAACTAGTGCATTTTTAACATAAAATATACTTAAATGGAATGCATGAACCCAAATCTATAAGTAATTGACTATTGCAGTATCCAGACTATAAACACCATACCAGATTTTCAACTGCCTAACTTATATTTTCACCCTTGTCGAACACGAACATCGAATGTACTGAATTTTCTCTTTGTTGACTTCCATTTTTAATACCCTTCTATTTAAGAATAATGGACCAAATAGTAAAGAGTAAAATATATTTTTAGAAAGAAATGTGATTTTTCTGACGAGAACATAAATCTGGAATTGTATAGTTGATACTTAACGGGACATTGAATACTACAGTAATCGATTGAAAAAATAATGAATTTCTTCTTCCCCAGCCTAACTGTATCAAAAATAATATCGCGATGTTTTACCAAATATCTTAAATAACTCAATCTTTCCCAAATTTCTTCCCAATTAAGTGTAATGTAAGCAAAACAGCTACAAAAATTAATTATTGAATAAGAAGAGAGATTATTTTCAAGGAATATATAAACCATGTACGTCACGAATTTTTCAACCCAATATCTGAAATGACACCAATTTATCCTTTAGCAAACCTAACCTTCCCACCAAAGTTTAAAAAGATAAGCAGAACTGGGTATCTCGAATGAATACTAAAGAAGAAGAGATTACGCTCTGGGGATGGGCGATATACGGCATGCACATCGAGAACAAATGAAAAGCCCCCAATCAAGTAGAACTTCATTTAAATAAATCTCCACGTTTGATTAAATGCAGGAGGCACTTAGAAATCGCTTTCAGAAGTATTGCTTGGAAAAGCTCTGCATGCCGCTTGTTTGGTTAAGCGGCAGTTCAGAAGGGATTCCTTCCATTCTTATGCGACAATGGCAATGGCATTCAGAAAAGAACTATTTGATTTTTGGCTGACTTGAGTTAACAGTTGGGTCACTTAATTAAAGCTAATGAAACTGGTGATTGAAATTTTAAGAACGACATCAGGCATTCTTTTGTAAGAATGGAAATACTCTATAGAACTTTTTTTTTCACCGACATTAAATGCATTCATCCATGATTCTGATGTTCGTATACGGTTCTCAAACTGTTCATAAATTAAAAAACTTCCTATGATGCATTGTATTCATAATTAAATGTTGTGTAATTAAAATAGTTGGAATAATCGACATGTTTACCAAACATGAATTTTAAGAGTCAAAAACAACAAAAGGAAAAGCTTTTTAAAATGTACTTATACAAGTTTTTCGTATTCCCCTAGTTATGCACTCTAACAGGATACAACGCAATAAATTATTGCTAAAAGTAGTTTCTTTTTATAAATAATTATTGTTTTAGAACTTTCAAAATATATTGAATTTAATTTAATTAAATTGAGGGTTAACCCTCAATTGGATCCTATTTGGACAAAACCTATTGGATCCTATTTGGGAATTCTATCTATTTTCAAAGACCGATAATTCCGAGAAGATATTGGTAAAATTTAACAATGTTTTTAATCAATTAATCATATTTTTAGTTTTTAATAATTTTTGAAATGATGCGGAATGCATTTTAAAAATGAAATTTAATTTTAATAATTTTTAAAGGAAAAAAATTATTTTTGAGCTGTGTATTGAATACATTTATTTTTCGTTGTGTGCATGTTTTGAGTTTACCTTACATTAGAATACTTATCAATATTTTTTTTTTATTTTCACCAATCAGTTGAACAAAATAACGATTTTACCAGTTGACAATTATTAAATTGAGTGGAGCTAGAGAAAATCTAAGGAATAATGCAAAATTACTTCTGCTCTATCAATTTTTGAAATATGAATATTTTTTAAATGAGGGAATGTTTGTTTTTATGTTCTCCATTGTAAAAAAATTTTAAGAATAAGCATTTAATTGAACTATTATATTATTAAAACCATTATTATACTATTTGAAGTGTAAAGATGTATTGCTGGATGTTTCTATAACGATAAAAAGGAACTATCAAATATTAAGAAGTATCAAATAAAAAGCTGTAAAACAAGTTATAAAAGTTAATAAAATTCATATTCAAGATAAAAACTTTTATTCTTTGTCCATTGAATTTTTATCTGGAGTTGAATTTACGTTGGCTTCACGGATAGGGATGAAACTTATATCATAATACAGATCTCAACATAACTTAAAGCAAAGCCTATTGTTTCAATTCAAAATTATAATTACAAAGTTTGCATTTGATATAAATAGTAACTGACTCCAATTTGATGTCATTGTAAAATTTCTTATTCCATGATGCACACTATTCCTGAACTCAAACTCGTCTCAAGAAAAAAGGCTTGTAGTTTTTTCTTTTAAAATTATGCATAACCACTGGGAGAAAAGGAAAAAATGTACAACATTGGATTCTATCTTTTTCTGCATCTTACTTATAGTAGGCATAAATGTTATTTTTGCCTATTATAAGTAAGGTGATTTCGTTTTTTCCAATGCGCCGCAGATCGGGAATGCCATGGAACTCAGAAGAAATTATTAAATACTTCCTTATTTAATAACATTTTAACTAAAAAAAATTTCAAGTGCTCTCCAAATCTTGTTTAAAAATAAAATGATTTATTTTTTGTCTGATCTATGCATGAAACCTCATTTCACAATGTGGGGGGTAAACAGAAATTTCTCAACACAGATAAGTAAATAATATATATCGTTAAAAATAGCATAAATATAGATATTTATCAATTTGCGATGTTTTCCAGAAAACCAGGTACATATTTTGCTATGGCGGCCACAACCAAAATAGATTTGACTGTCCTGGCTTATTGGAACATGCTTAACATTTAAAATATTTTAAAATACACACATGTCCATAAATTAAGGATAATACAGAAGCACATGGAAATCGAATGTGAAGAAAAATTCCACCTGTAAAAATATCACATAGATGTTCAAGCATTATATTCAACTTACAGGAAAGCACATGAGGATGCCGAGTGTACTACACAATGACGAGAGTGTAAGAAAGGGGTATATATGGAACTGTTGCGAAGAAGAAAATGTATTTAGTCACAATTGGTCCATTAGGCACTCATTGCCACGACCACATTATGAAACAGGTAATGTATGTGGATGATGATTTAAGTGGTAGAATTATCAATCACTTGGAATCCGAGCGTACGAAGATGGCAGTAGACGAAGAACTTGAAATCGCCCAAAATGTCACATCCAATGCTGCAGCAATGATTCCAAGTTAATAGAAATGTCAGTAGACGTTATTTAAAGTGCAGGTAGCGCACGAGTAACAAAGCTATATGACAACAGGTTTTTGGCAATAAAGAAACAAACAGAGCACAGAAGCATATTTGTCTTCTCAGCTATAGTCAGTCACGGGTTAGACCATTTCAAGAAAAAATCTGTACAGACGTTTGAGGTTGGTATATAGGCTCACAGGTCTATCGTATGTGTTCCTCTCACGACAATTCCCTGTCGCTAGCGGTTAACCTGGAATGAAGAGCATGCAGTGTGAACACTTCACTGGGCATGTGGCATGTTTTTTTTATGACGAATCGGGATTTAATTTACTGTCCAAATCTAGTATGATGTTCATATGGAAAATACCAGATACCTAGTACAACCAAGTCAACATCACTAAAAGCTTACATTATAGTGTTGAAGAAGTTATCGCTTTAGGAGGCAGTATACTGAACTTTAAAACAGGTCTGCATGTTCAAATAGGAACACTGGCCGGCCAAACTTATCTGGACATCATTCTGAAACAACATGTCCGCTTGTTCAGTGGTGCCATGAGAGCTGAATTTGTGTTTATGCATGGCAGCTCTCTTCATCACCGTTCGATCATCGCCAACGAATGTCTTCAATCAAGAAATATTATCTGTAGGGAATAGTCAGCATTCTCCATGGATATGAATCTGATACAGCATGGCATCTATGGGACATGCTTGGCCAAAGAATTACAACCCATCAACCACCTCCAATGTCTTTACATGACTTTTGGAGAACATTGCATGTTGAGTAGAGTTTTCTTTCCTAAGTGCTGTTCAATAATGTGATCCTCAGCATGCCTCGGCGTCGTATGAAATTTATTTCCTCATATGGGTGACATACCATGTATTAACTATCATATCAACAACGTACTGTTCACGTCAGTTGTTGTATGGGTGATATGTGGTGTAAGTGCTCCAGAGAGCTATAATCGTGGTTTGTATGTCTAGTATCATACATAAACCATCTTTTTTTGTTTTTGCTTCTCATGCATTCCTCATTTGCTTAATACATGGGCTTTACTAACGAACCACGTTTGTTTTGTTTCTATACCTTTAGTTGCCGAATCGGACATTATCCTTTATTTATTATATATGTATGTACATCAATTTCACAATAAGCAAATTTTGAAATAAACAGTTTTGCGTTCAAGAAAAGCTATGGAAAGGATAAAAAATATCTGAATAAATCTTTCCTTACTATTTACACTATTTTATAACATAACTTTTTTTTTTAATTTTTAATTAAATTTAAACTATTCTTAATTTTGAATTTTACAATTATTTATTAGTCAGACTAGTTATAGTTTTCTAATTTTATTTAATTAAAGCTCAACTGTATATTTTATTAAACTTTTCACGCATTCGAACAAAATCAATAATGCAGAAGTTTTTCAAGGAAGTAAAAATGTGACAGTTTGATGAAAAGAAAAGTCTCGAAATACAGAAATAAAAATTTTATACAAAAAAATTATGAAACTTTTGAAAAGAGAAATAAAATCAACTAAATAAAATCGTGGCACTTTTTTCCCCAATAGTTTTGAAACTTTCACACACACAAGTACATATTTATTTCATAATTTCTTATATTTATTATATCATATCGTAACAAACCATAAATCAAAACTTGAGTCAATGAAAATCGTGACTCATAAATCAAATAATAATTGATAAGCAAGTCATAAATCATTTTATTTATTTTGTAAGCAAAAGTTTACTTTATAACACATTTTTGTGATTGTCATTGTGCTAGAGAAATGTATTTTATTGATTTTTACAACTAAAAACGTTTTATTTTATTTTTCATGCTTCATTAGAAATAAAATTTCAAATAAATTTTTAATTTTACATTGTTTTTATGAAACGAAATTATTTAATTTGATATATCAAATTTGTTTATAAATCAATAAGCTCAAAAATCTCCTTCTGTTGGTTATCGGTAACTATGTTATTTTTCATTATTGGGTGCTCACGTTTTATTCCGTCAACCATTTCCATGTAAACAATATGACGCCAAATGTAATTTAGTGCCAAATACAGCCGTTTAGAAAAGACTCTAACATTTTATAACTTTTTACGTATTTAAGCTTGCATTTTATAACACTTTAATTTTAGCGAGTTTTATATTAATAACTAAAAAAATTGAAATATGAATCAAAATTTCATTGAAAATACATGCACTTGCTCCGTTTTATCCCCACACATTTTTAAAAAAATGTGTCTAAAATTTGTAATTTTGGCAAAAATGGTAGACAAGATAATACGTACTTGTCAATTATTGTTTTGATAGAAATAGATTAATTAAAAGGAAACGTGTTTTCACATTTACCAATGATAATTTCTCTTTTTTGAAACCATAAATTTAAAATATAATTATTTAAATGCTATTTCTCAAATGAATTTCTTAGTCAGTATTAAAGTATAGTATCTTAAATATCAAATGTAAAATCTGTTGTTGTTGTTAATGACACTTAACAACGCCAGGACCGCCCGTCAGAGAGACTAGGCGAATGAAGTCAGAGAGGGAGCGCCTTCCGTTTTTTTTTTTTTTTTTTCTCCCCAATAGACCACCCTGATATGAAGGTGGAAGTACTACTTTTGGCTCATAGATGGCAGCACCATCTGAATCTTTCAATTTAGATATTGAAACCAGTGAAGACCCAAAGCCTGGCTCCAACCACCCCCAGAGGTATTAATTTGATCTGGGAACATGGAGGACATTGCGACCCGACGGATTTAACGTGCCCCAGTCGCCATTAGTGAACACGACGGATCTTCGGCTAAGCCGTGATTCGAACTCATCAAATGTAAAATCTATTGGTAATATATATGTACAGTTATGAAAGTAATGAATTTTAATTTTTTACTAATACCTTTAAAGCTTATGGGTTTTTATAATTTATTTTCGTCCACAACAAGGCCGAAAACTGCTACTCACTTTAGCGTTACCCTGTAGGCACCTGTGAACTAAGTAACGGAGGTACGAGTAGCATTGCCCACGTCACATCACCGCAAACCCGTTTAAATGGCGGTCCACATTCAACCATCAACTCAGATGAAAAAAGGACACACATACAGAAAGGGAAAGGAAACGTCCATCCCCAAACCGGGATTCGAACCCTGGACCAACAGCCCAAGAGTCGGGAACGCTGACCACTCAGCCATTGGCCACTATCTTTGATATAATAATAATGAAATATTTTAATGCATTTAAAAATTCTTGAATAAGCTGACATTTTTAATTGCATCAGTAGATAGATCAAAGACATGAGAAGTTCTTCAATCAACAGCTTCGTTTGTCAGAACATCTGTAGCTTTATTATCTCATAAGCCTTGATCAATTTTGATAATATAAAGTTAGAGTCATTTAATAACTCAGAATCGTGTAAGGATTGCTAACGGACTTGAGGCTAGTAAAGGGTTAGCCAAAATACTCCTGGTTATTCTCTAGGTTGCAGTTTATTTCCTGTTTGCATGGCTGAAAGTGAACTTGCTTTAAAAAACGAGTTAAATTCCAAAAATTTGATGCTTTGTTTTGTAGGTTACTTGAAAATGATGAGAATCATGCACTTGTAATCCTATTTTATTTTAAAACCACCATGAAACTGTTAAAACAATGCTTTTTTTTGGTTTTTTTTTTTT
>JAPDSC010097423.1:158272-178275 GCA_026290005.1 Latrodectus geometricus | reverse complement strand
GGAGACATTACTCCCTCTGGTGATGATCAGGAATGGAATTGCTTTTTTTTTTTTTTAACTGTTAGGGAATTTTAAAGAGGACTCTGTTACTTGTGAAAAGGAAAAAGTGATGGTCCTGATTGCATACTCCCTTTGTCATGGAACTTGTCTAAAAGCTAAAAAACAGTTTTAAATTTTATTGACAAAACTGGGGGTGGCACTATTCTGAGCCCATGGAGAAAGGCTGATCTTATACCTCTTGAAACCTAGAAAAGACCCGACAGACATCCTGAATTTTAGACCCAATTTCTTTCACCTGTATCCTAAGTAAGTTAAAAGAAAGAATGATCATTAATTGACTTCAGTACTTTTTTGACCACAATGGCCATATCCCTGAGAGATAGACCAGTTTCCGAAATGGATATGGCACAGGTGAACAAATTGTCCGATTTTCACAGCATATTAAAGACAGTTTTTTAGAGGAAGCAAAGTACTCTTGCTGTCTTTGTTAATTTTAAATTGGTGTTTGATCATATTTGAAGGAAAATGCTACTTGGGAAGCTGCTTCATATGAGAGTGCATGGAAATCTTTTTAAATGGATTAGTGATTTTCTTTCACAGAGATTCTTAAATATTAAATAAGGCAACTCTCAATCAGGTTATGAACGAACCAGTCAGGGCCTCCCACAGGGCACAGTTTTGAATTCTTTTAATGTTATGATTAAGGAAATTTTGAGTTTTGTTAAAAATGCTATTTCAGAGACGCTGCTGTATGCTGATTATTTTGTTATTTGATCTATTCCTCTGGCTACCTAAGCCCTGAAGAAGGAATTCAAAGTTAACCTGGGAAAGACAAATTTCGAAATTTTTACCCTTTGTACCAAAGGCTTAACGTTAACTTGGTGTACAAAAACAGTATCTTGGGTCAAACTGATTATGCTACCTACCTGGACATAACTCTTGATACAATACTAACCTGGAATAAGTACATTAATCAAGTGACAGATTGCCTTAGTCTATTGAAATGTCTAGCTGGAATAAAGTGAGGTTCTTCCAAAGTGTTCTTAAACCCCCATTTAATATCTTATATTAAATTAATATTGGAGTATGGCTTAGAGGTCCTTGGTTCAAAATAAAGCATTAAGACACTGTACTGGTGCTTTTGGCGCAGCTTGTCCTTTTTGGACCTTGCGCCACAAAACCCAACCAACCAACGTACTGGTGCTTTGGTTTAACCCCTATTCCCCCTCTGCAGCTACAGAAAAAAATTTATAATCTATCTGACAGATGAACTAATGCTACCCTTTCTCTTTACGAAAGAGTGTTGAGAAAGGAGCATTTCTCTGGTATGACTATAATATTCCTCAAACTAGACTTAAATCTCAACATTCTTTTCTTTTTGAATGTCAGAGAACTTTGCTTCACTTGGCCACCCATTTTTACAGACCTTCTGAGATATGCTACTGCTAGATTTGACTTGGTACAGCCTGTTAAGAAGCCAGACTTCCACCAGACTGAGTTGTATTCTATTGCTTTGGCCACTATACAAGAGAGATATCGTAGTCAAGAATGGTTACAAGTTTTTACTGATGGATCAGCCACTTCTTCAACTGGAGTCGGTGCTTACTCTAAATGTTTCAGTCTTCAAGAACCTTTCAACACTTTTGTGGATAATTTTGATGGAGAAATGTTAGTAATATTTATGGCTATCAGAGCTATTGGTGAACCAGCTGAGCAAAACATTGATATCTTTGTTGATACTCAGGCTGCGATTCAGATCATATCTGATTATAATTTAAACGCCTCTGAACTTGAGTTTGAATGTAAATCACAATTGACTCTCTTATTTGTCTGGAAGAAAGGTCCTCCAGTGGATCCTAAGCATTGCGACAAGCTGACCTTTTGGCTAGAGAAGTTCAGCTTTACATCCACCTTTCTATTCAATTTCTCTTCGAAATGTTGGGAGACTTCTTGTGAATAAAATCAGACATGAGACAATTTCTGTTCTTAAGAACTTAATTGTTGGAAAATCCTAGGCTTGTTTTCTGGATAGCCAACAGCGTTCTCCTCTTTTCCTCCTTCATAGGGCAGAAGGTGTTGCATGTTTTAGAATTATTACTGTACATGACTATTTGCAGGCCCATTTATATAATATTAATCTGGCCAATTCACCTCTTTGTGTACACTGTGGCACCTCACCTATGACTGAGGAGCATCTCTTTAGTTACCCTTCTCTATTTGACATTTGTTCCAGAGATGACTTTTGAACCCTCTCGCTTTTTAGAGCTACTTCAATATTGCACTAGACTGTAAAATGCCTCATGTCTAAACAGATAATGGCAGGTCTAATAAAAAAAAAAAAAAAAAAAAAAAAAAAGATTTGAGCAACAGTTGGTTAGTATCAAAATTGATTTTTTGAAATAGATCTGTAAAGCTGAGTTGCCACCAATAAACAAATACAAAATGAAATATGAATTCAGTTTCCCTACAAATCTCTGTAAAATTAAAATTTTCAAATATTCTTTTACCTAAAAAGTTTTTCTAAAAAGTTCTTTTACCTTCGTAACTAAATATGGCTGTAGATGAAGTATGCTTCTTCTACATTTCTACATTTTAAAATATTTCTTCACAGAGAACTTGGACAACGTATTGAATCTGTGTCAGAATAAGTTGGTACACATTATTTGGTACAGATTTTCCTTACACAATATTAATAATTTATAATTTCTTTTAAAATGAATTGTGGATTATTAAATTAGTTTAGTTCAAGGGTTGATTTTTTTAAACAAAAGTTTCAGTAAATGAATGAAATTCTTTCATATAGTACAAATTATGTGCATGGAAATAATTTATTGAGTATTCTATGTGTACATTACTTAAATATTGATAAAACTAAAATGTATTGCTCGAAAATACTTGTATTTTATTCTTTTTTCCCCTAAATTTCTTTATTATTAACAAATAAAATTATTTTTATGTTAAAAAAAATTTGAAAATTTCTTGAGTAAATTTTTTATTTATGATTGCATTTCAAAACATGCTAACGGCCTTCAACAGTTAGCAGTTTAAGTTTCTTTAAATTATATTATAGATATCTTATGTTTCCATTGAAATAAATATAAAGCTAAAAACATGAGATTTATAGTAGAAAAATATTTTAATTCCACATTGCGTAAATGTTATGTAACTCTATAATTGTTTTCAGATGTTCATCTTAGCACATGTATATGAATTAATTCAAAACATAAAGTCATAAAATATTTTCATATGGGTAAAAAGTCCTCACATTAGATTCTCATAACTTTCTCTTGTTTATTAGAGTTAAAAAGGTTTAACAATTTTTGTATTTAAAAGTTATTTTACATTAACAGCTCTGTGTGTTTTTTAATTTAAGATCAATTTGCTTAATTATTGGTTTTATATAATTATAAATTTAAAAAATCAGTATATAATTGTATATTACTATATACTGTATGCAAAAATTTGTATGTAAAATATTATTTAAATGCAAATGTTTGCATATGTATAAAAACTAATAATGTAAATTGTAAATAACAAAAGTTAACTGCAGTTATTCAATTTCAAATATGAAAAATAGTTTCATACTGTGAAATACATTAAAATAAACTATTAATGTATTTAAACATAGATTTATTATTTCAGTAAATATTTAAGGAAAATAAAGAAATGAAGCTTATTTTAATGTAAAAATAAGGAAAAGCTATTTATAAAATTAAGAAATATTAGAAGTTCATCTATATTGTTTTATTTTTTAATTAATAAATTTAAATTTTCTATAAATTATATTCCTTTGCATCCTTATCCCATTTCTTGTGTCCTGCATGGTTTGATTTTTGGATACAATTTTTCATGTTAAATTTATTGATCATGATGTGCTGCATATTTTTAAATAACCTTTTAGGATACATACACAAGAATGATTGAATGTACATATATAGAAAGATGGTTTTAGGATAAAAACGCATATGTTGAATTCTCACATTTGCTTAAATTAATATTTGATAATATAATTTTTTCTTAAATGTCAATTATGAATTTTCATTAAAATATTTTATTTATTCATAATTGTTAGTTTAGAAAAAATAATTTGATAAGATCTTTTGCTTACAATGGATGACTAAGAAATTTTATGGAATCCTTTATTCATATATTTAATAGTAATCTTTAAAATAAAACACAATTTTATTTTTAAAAAAATGTATCGATTAAATAAAGTATTATGTAATTTTATATTATTTTTTATTACAAGTATTTTTATTATATTACAACTGAAACAGGTTTTTTTAAGTGTAAGAACAAAATGCTACAAATGAATAATTTTTAATTATTGAAAAATTTAAAAACTTAAATTTGAAGGTCTTTTTTTTTGTTTGTAAATAATTAATTAAAAATGTACATTAATATTTATGCTGCAAATCATTTCTTCCCCAGTTAATTATGTACATTATTATTTAAATTGTAACAAATGCATTTTATATTTAAATATACTAATATTGTTTATAGTTGTCTCCAGAAGTTTTAATTCAAAATAAGAAAGATTGTATTTACTATAATTTAAACAATGAACTTTTATAATATAGAAAAAAATTTCCTTTAAACCAGTACTATTTAATTTTGTTATAGGAAATTTATCATACATTTTTAGTTTGATTCATGTAGGAAAATTTTACATTCATATATATTTTCACAATTTTACCTTTTTTCAGTTTGATATTAGGTAGTTTTAGATATTTTGGAGAAGAATCACAGCAAAAGCTCAGTTTATTAATTGTTTTTTTAAATTAACTTATTAGTTAAAATTAATTTTAATCCACTTAATTCCCATGAAAAAAATAATTAGCAATTATATTTGAATGGATTGCAAAAGAAAAATTGACTTACCATAGTTTCCTGTATATATTCTGCTGTGGCGTATTATCCACATGACCTTTTTTCTAAGTAATAGGAAAAAAAGTGTCGAATAATCAGTAGCAGAGTATAATCCGCGTCAATTTTTTTTGGCAAATAGTCTAAAATATGTACTGCTGATAATATGGGTGTCACATAAAATTAAAAAAAATGCACTATATGATTAAAATTGTAATAAATATGTACAGAAAAAAAAAGCATTTATTATGAAAAAGATCTGTCTGGATCTACTTCATTGCAAAGTGTGATAAACTTAAGATTAAAGCACGAGATCCATCAAGAATGATATTTTTTAGAAGATTCATGTGAAACTTAGATATTTAGCTTCTAATAACTTTTAAAATGATGTTAGACATATTTAAAAATATATATAATTGCTTCGTTAATATTTAAATGAAAGAAATGGATTGTGTACAAACTGCGTATTTTATACACTTTTCTTTTATACTGTGCATGCTTTGTTTTTCACTCCACATTAACATGTTTGTCGCCATTTTTTCTTTTTTGCTTTCGTTATCACTTTTAATTTAAAATCTACTGTGTGACTTGAAAGTTTTTGCTTCCATATGATTATATGCAAATTTGAATATTTTCAAAACAAAACAGCTCACATCAAGACAAATTGCAAAAGGACATTAGCAACATGCAACTATAACATCTTTACAAGGAATGGATTCGTTTTTGAACGTAATTGGGCAAAGATGATTATAGCTTAAATGACTCAGTTGTGTCTTGGTACTACTTGTTATTTATTTCATGAAACATAACAGTATTTCTTTCAAAACGTTCTTGTAAGTTTTTCTGATGGAGAATTTTTTTTTTTTTTAATCAGATTATCCACCGTGGTGTAATATGCACAACAAAATTTGGAACTTTTTCAACACATAAACACGGATTATATACAGGAAAATACAGTAATTGGAAGGTTAAGACTCTTGTAGTGAAGTAATATGATTGTAATCTGATTTTATAAAAGAATTTGAAAAAACTGGATGCAGATATGTGATAGATGATCAGCTGATTTAGCAATTGTTGTAGAGATGCTTGGTTAGATTATTGAAGATCCATTGAATTCTGCATATGTTTGTGTATTTGACCTTCAATTCAACATTTCTTGGGTTTCAATTCAACCTCAATCTAGAATTTTTGTGGAGGTTTTGGATTCACTTTAAACTGTTGATACTGCTCTTCTGTTCATGTATAAAAAATGACAGAGTGACAAACAAGCTAAATTTCTTAATGTATGAAGAACATTTCTCCTTAACTTTAATCATGAATTAATAAAATTGTATTCATTTTATAGATGAAATTCTTCATGGTGTGATATTAATGCTTTTACATGAAGCTAAAATGACCATGTGAATGGTATTCAAGCATTTCTTTCTTAAGCCATATTTGTCAAATAGGTCATTCCCACAAGTATAAAATCTTGCTCCATCACATTTGCTTGATGTATTTCAATACTGTAGAATTATGGCAGTGAAATATTAATGGTATTATGCCTATGCTAGATGTATGTACACTGGCATACTTCAATGCATCTCTTCTACAGTTGGGTTCAATTAGTTTGATGAAGGCAGTTAGATAAGAGTCTTTATAATTTACAAACGGAAGATAACCCCCAATACTTGAAATGTCACTCACAGAAATATCATTTCACTTGGAGAATATTGTGACCACAACCCTTTTAATGCACTCTTCCACCTTTAGTGAACATGATAAATCTTAGGTTTTGCTGTAATTCAAACCAACTACCTTTCATTAATGAGAATGATACCCTAACCATCCATTGCATCCTGGATGAAAGATGTTGCTCCTTTACTCTTTCATCCAGGATGCAACGGATGGTAAATGTATGTTTATATGTTTAACAAATGCTTCAGTATTGCTTTGGTAATAATCCATGTCCTAAGATTGTAATGCTACAAGATTACAATCATCTTATCTCATTCCATTGGATTTCTAATTCAGCCATCTCTTACACATAAAAATAGTGATGTTTTTCAGAATTAAAAAATTAATTTTCTGTTTTATTACCAATATAAAATGAACAATCATTCCTCTTGATTCATTGCATTTATTATTGTCAATAATATGTTATGTTATTGCTTGAAAAACAGTACCATGGTGAAAGCTTATAATTAAAGAAATAAGGTAAAAATTTCATGAAACGTTATTTGTCATATAAAAGGCATTTCTTTGCAAACATTTTAATCTGCCAAAGTTATTCTAAAAAAAAAAAATTGTAGTTTTTTTAATGTGCTGAACCATTGGCAAGGGAAAAAATGGGTGTTAACAAAAAATGTCATTATAATCATGTATTGCCCGATATCATCCTGTGGTTTTGACCCATATCTTCAAATCACTAAATTTTAAAATTTCCTTTGATTGAGTAGATTGTAGGCTGTTGGAGGCTTATTTTTCAGAGAAGCTCCTAAAACACGCAGCAAATCACAAATTAAAACACATTTTTTTAAATCAAAACACTTTATTTAAAATCAAAGTAGTCAATCTGATTTTGGTGGAGAATGGGCCGATAAGTTTAACATATATACAAAATGGTTTCTAATTTTTTTTTATTAGATGCTGTTGCCATATGAATTCTGCTAAATAAGATTCTAAATGATGTCCTCCATGTCTCTTGTTCCTTCATTTAGTATTGATTTACACTATTTGTGTATGAACTCCTGTTTCAGGATCAATAAAATTGTATGATGAACTTTAGCATGTGGAAATCTTTCTTTTTTTTTATGCTATTTGTTTGGTAACCTTTCCAACTGTCAGAATAAATTGTGCTAGCATCTACTAAGTTTTCAATAATTTTATCTGCATTTTTATAGACTTTTCTAATTTATCTTTGAGTTTAAATGGTCTTTCTTTTAAATGCTGTTTTAAAAATTAACAATTTTTTTTTTTAACTATTTTTATAATTCTGTCTATTTTAATCCAAATATTAAAATATTAAATTGCTTATTTTTTAGATTAATTACTGTTATTCTTTTCTCTTAGAATTTTTAGAAATTATTTTATTCTTATGAATTTTATGAATTTATTAATTCATTTTAAAAATGAGTTTCTCTTTTAAAAATCAAAATTCTAAATAGTTATTTGCCATCAGAATGCCATATAAATATTTAGGGTTTTAAATTGTGAAAATTTATTTAGTATTTAAAATTTTTTTTATGTAATTTGCTTTTACTTTGGAAATGTTTTAATCATCAGTTTAAAGAAATGCATATTATTGTTTTTGTTTCAAATATTTCATAATTTAGATAATTCAACATCTGTAAGGTTAAATATTTATGATAAATTTCTTAAAATTAATATTGAGTTACTTATTTGGCATTTTTATAAATCTACTATGTATAAATTAAGTTGATTAATAAACCTTGAGAAACTCACACTTTAAAATTTTCAGTTATTGTACTTTTTTTTAAGGGGGGGGGAATCAGATTTTCGAAATTTTTCTAAGTTTTATTATTATTAATCTCTTGAAAATGAGCATTGAAGAAGCTTTGATTTAGAAATTAAGTTTGTTTGAGATTTATTATACATATATTTAATAACTAATTTATGTTTCAGAATTAATGGATTGGACTGAAAGCACTGGAGTTACCAAAGACACTAAGGTACAATATAGTGAGATTTTTTTTTATTATTAAAATGTCTATTCTAATTGTATGTAAAATAAATGCATAACTCACTACATGCTTTTCAAATATATTTGCTTGCAAAATTTTTTAAACAAAGCTGCATAATATCCTTTTACTCTTATGAATATGTTGCTTTTTCAATTTTTTAAAACAATTGTTAATTTTTTTAATATGTTTTATTTACTTCACTCTAAGTAACTATGTTTTAAGTGTTATGAAAGGTTTATCAAAAAAAAAAATATTTAGTATAATATTGTTATTTTTAAAGAAAATATTAAAAAAAGGGATTATTATTTTTCTTTGGATATATTTTTATCATAAAATTCTACATCTTATTCTATTTTATGAACAGTTTTTTTTAAGTATTATTTAACAGTTCTTTTTCCAAGAAATCAAAATAAGAATTTGTTTTGATTTTTTGGTAAACTGTAGAAAAGCATGAATGTGTATTCTTCAAATTTGACTGTTAAAAAAGGATTTTCTGTATTTTACTAGAGCTTTAAAATAATGCTTCAAAAACATTTAATCCTAAAGTGAAAAAGTAGTAACATGTATTTGAATATTTTATTGTCTGTAAATATGTTTTGAGAATGTTTAAATCTAAAACAATTGACTTTTTTCTAAGTAAGATAATATAAGTATACCATTTCTAAAAGTAATGAGTTAATGATTGTTTTATGATTTGCACTTGTGTTTCCAAAGTTTCATATTTCAATATTTATGCAAATTTCTAGAAAAATCATTTATTTTGTTTTTTTGCAATTTAAGGCTCTCAAATTTTATAGTTTCAATATTTGATTAGCTAATGTATATATTAATTATACTCTTATTTTAAGAATTTAAAAATATTTTTTCCAAGCAGCTATTAACCATAATATTTAAATAATGAAACCAATGCAGTGATATAGCAATCATTTATAAATATAAAATTTTGAACCTTTTAAATGAGTTTGTCAATTTTCTCCATTGTTAACTTTCTTTGTTGGGTGTTCTTCTTTGGATTTGTTTTCATTTACAGCTTTTTAATTTCTTTATAATCTAAACAAATTTGTGCAATCTGAATACTGATTTTAAAAATTATTGAAGCTTTCATTAACATTACAAGATCAAGGTAGAGTTTAATATCATTAACATTAAAAAGCACCTGTTTAAATTATGACTACGAATTTCTCCATTAATACAAGAAAAAATACTTTTAATTGTTTCCAGTTAAAAAAGAGATAGAAATCGTGTATTTTTTCAACAGTGTATCTTAAAGACGGTTTCTTTAAAATGTAGTGCTAAAAATATTGCTTGATATATTAGATTAATATCTTAGATTATTATTTACAAAAACAAAGAAACTTATGTTTAAACCATATTTTTTAAAATATAATTTATATCAAGATTTAAAAATTGCTTTTCTATACAAATATAAATATGCATTTATTTTTGTTATAGATATGTAATAATATATATGTAATCACTTTTTAAAACAGTAATTGAGGAAAGATAAGCCAATGAATTTTTTTCGTTATTAGATGTAACATTATACTAGCAGTTATCTCGTTTCCCTTGATTATTGCTTAAATTGAAAAAGTATTGTGTAATAAATACTATCTCAAAAGATTAATTTTTTATTTCCCTTATTTCTCATATTGCTTTCACATCTGTTAGATACATAAAAATTTTTTTAGAAATGATTTATCTTTCCTTTGTGTGATTTCAATTTTAATACTTTTTTTCACATATTCAACCAGGTGAAAGATAAAATCTCATTATATTAAAGGAATATTAAATTAGCATTAGTCAGAAAATTATTTTAAAATAGTTTCAGCTTTCTATTTGAGAAATCGTTTCTTCATTTGTTAGGTACTGCAAAGAATTTGGGAAATTTTTAAAATGGGAATCAAAAAATGCAACAGTATAATAGAAAATATATAAATATCTGCATAATCTTGCAATTAATAGCTTTAAAATTATAGAAGCAAAAATCACTTTAAGATAAAACTTGACTACAGTTTTATAAGCTTAATGATTTTATAAACTTGCATAAGCCTTTTTAAAAAATATTCTTAAAAAGGCTTATGTTAGGTGATAGAACTGATTCTATTGCCAATAGTTTTTTAAATTACAATTCATGTTTTTTAATTTGTTCTGAAAAATGTACTTACAATTAATATTGTGAAAATTAATAGTAGAAATTTAATGGAATACATTCAGCTTTAAATAGAAGAATCTTAAAAAACATATTTTTAAGGAATAGTTACCAAAATTAAATGTTTTGGATATCATTAAAATTGGCACTGATTTCATGTTCATAGAAGTATTTACTAATGACATTATTTAGATCATGAAATTAAGTGGAAAAGATTGAGAATGAAATTTCCACCAAACAAATTTTAATTGCTTTCTCTTAATGCAAAATTTCTTTGATTCAAATATGAATAACAATCTAGTTTTGCATTATTGAAATTAAATTATTCCTATTTTAGTATATTATTTTTGAACAAATGAATGCTTAATATTCATTCCATCATAATAAGGCAAATAGCAAATGCATTTTGAAGATAAATATTTTAAACAATGGGTAAGTTGAGTGATCTGAGAGTAAATTGAAATATTAGATTCATTTTCATTCTGAAGATTATTTCTCTCCCCAGATCTGTGAAGATTTAATGAAGTTGTCTAAATTAAACTGGAAAAATAAATGTCTAACCTGCTTTTGAAAATTTTAATAATTTTTCAAATTTATTCCTACATGTTTAGGTTTTCTTACTGCTCTAAAAATTTTGTTAAAATATTGTGCTTTTTTATTGCTCCCCTTCTGAACAATAATTGTTTTATATACAAGTGAAACAAATTCACTTAATTTCTATTTAAAATACATAAAATTTATGTTGTGATGTTTATAGATTTTCAAGATATTATAAAATAAAAAAATGTAAAATGTTTCGCCAGATTTCTATCTAGGAAAATGTAGATTTCTATCTAGGAAATGTAAAATATTTTCTAAAATTGATTACTTGCAAACTTCTGTTATTAAATTATTATTGAATCACAGTTTTAAAAATTGAAATCTTGAAAAATAACCGAAAGAGAAAAAATAAATTGTTTCAACTGCCTTTCCTTTTTAATTTATTACAGTCAAATTTATGTAAAATTAATTTTGAGTACAAATCAATTTCTGTGGTTTATGAAAGATTAACCTTTCTTGGTAATGTTAACCTACATTTTTCATTTTTTTTACAGGGAATGATTTTCATGCTGAATCATTAATAAAATATTTTTCAGTAAATAAAGTACAGCACTTTACAATAATTTGTATCACAAACAATTACTTTAATAATAAGTCCTACTTATCTTAAACTCTGTGGAATTGTTTAATCAATTTTTTTTTATATATATGCAGTGTTCCTTAAAAAATTTTAATCAGGAAAACTTGTTTTATGTCAATTTAATTTTCATCAATTCTTCCAGTACTTTTGAATTTCAGACTAAGTGATTGATCTTTAAATGTTATTTTCACAATATCTAATCTTCATTAACTGCAAATTCTTTTATCGCTTTTTAAATATGAGAAAAATTAATTAAGGACATTTGATTTGACTTACTGACTAAAACAAATTACTGAGTGAAAATTTTGCTTACAAAAAAAGTAAATATCTTATATCTGTTTACTTTTTTTGATATAATAATCCAAAGTGTGTAAATTTTTCCTTTAATGTCATCAAAATGTGATAAATTATTTTTAAAATTTAACAAAAGCAATTTTTAATACATTTATTTATTAATTCATGATATGTTATCAGAACTTCATCCAAATAATCTGAATTGGAGAAATCTTTTGATGACCTTTCAACTATATACAACAAAGTTGCAAGTATATTAAAAGTAATTTGACTCAAAATGAGAGAAAAGTCTTTCAAAATGAAGCCAATATTTTAATGCTGCTTATTCAATTTTGTTTTGTTTTTCTAATGCATTACAAATTAAAAAAATATCACAGTTTATCTATCAGGTTAGCCAATATCATTTTCAATATTTCAAATAGAAAGATTTTCTCATGAAAATTTTAAGTTTTACTCATAAATTTTCTATTCTAATACATATCAATAAAATTGGCAAAATATTGTTTTGGAAACTTTTTAATGTTTTCTAGTCATCCAATTTATTTATTTTTTCTATTTTATTCAGTTATTTTAAAATAAAATTGTGGAAATTATTTCATGTTGATATATTTATCTACCAAATAATATTCAGTTGAAAAGAATGTGAATAATTAAACAAAACTTGCATTATTTTCAACCCACCGAATTTGTATGATTCATACCTGGAAAAAAAATACATATTTTTGTGAAATCCATATTTTTATTAAAATTTTAAATAGCATTAAAATTAAAAAAAAAATACAATTTAGAATTAATAAATTTTATTTATTTTATAGTATAGTTCATTGTGTTATTGTATTGCCAGTTTTAATTATTTTCTGATAACTATAGGGTTAAATTAATGTTTGTAATTTTAATCTATTTCCTCTACTTATATTGTATGCTTTAAACCTTTAAGACCATTAAATCATATCTTTCAAAATCTGTCTTTTAGATTTCGAACACACAATTAAAAAACTGTCCTTATTGCATGAAAGCGTTCATTGAAAGATCATATGATAATCATATAATATACTGTCCAAAAGCTTTAAAAAAGTGTCCTTTCTGTGAAGAAACTTTTCATGTTAAAAATGAAAAGAATCATGTTGAAAATTGTCCAAGTTTGGAAGAAATGGAATACTTAAAATCTTACAGAGGTAATAAGAATTTAATATTCTTAGAAATTTTTTTAATTTTTTTTTCTTGATTAGATATAATGTGTAATATAATAAATTATATCGCATCTTGACCACCAAATTAATGTTTTAAGTTTTAAAAGGTAATAAAATTATTAATTTCAAAAAATTATATAAATTAGAATTTATTTCTTAGACATTATATATGATGTAAAAAAAGAACTAAATAATTTCATCTTTTAAGCACCTATTTTACAATTAAACCTTTAGTTGGTAATTAAAGGTTTAATTAAAGGTTTAATTGGTAATTAATGGTACAATTAAACCTTTAATTGGTAATAGAACTTTTAAATTAAAAAATGCTATAAACATTTAACATACAAGCAATAAGATTATGAAAAGTTAACAATAGCATCATTTTTTCTACATTTATGAAAAGTATATTTTATTTATATATACTTAATTATATTAATAAAATATTTTTGCATTATTTTATGAAATATCTTTTAAAAAACTTTAGTTTCAAATTTAACAATGTTTAATAAAATTTAAGCTTTTGGAAATGTTGGTTTGAAAATGATTCACTTTTATTATTTTTATTCATTTTTAGAATATGATGTAAAATTTTAACTGTGATAAATAGTGCATGTAAATTTTGCTCTAACAACAAAATTTCAAACAATTAAATTCTGAATATTAATGTATTTCTTCTTTACTATCCATTTTTTTTATTTTCATATTACTGATTCCTTGTATAATTTATTTAATCCTGTACATAATGTTGTTGCTAATAATGTAGCATTTAAAATATGAGAAAATTTTATTCTAGTGTTTTTATAATAACAGTATCTTTGTTTTGCTTATTTAAGCATTTTCTTCATATATGTATACATAATTTATATTGCTCTGGAGTTAATTTTTATTAGTCATTCGGCGGAGTGTAAAATTTTAATTTTTATTAGTCATTCGGCGGAGTGTAAAATTTTACCACTATATAACTGTCAACTTCTCTAACATTTTCTGGGAAATTTGTAATTTTCTTCTGTTTGTTAATTTAGGTAAATAATTAAGTTATCTAAATCAACAAAATCTTCCCAAATTTTATTCATTAATAAGAGAGCTAATCACTTTTTGTATAATTTTGTTTTTCACTGAATGACGTAAATGTATTAACATTATTACTTTTCTACTTAAAGAGGTATTTCTATGAGTCAAACTTAAATATTTGACACAAAAATTATATCAATTTCATTACATTAAATCTGTCTTATTTGTTATTGTAATTAAATCCAAAATCAAAATCTTCTAATAATGTTTATTTTTTAAAACTTCGTTAAAATTTGATTAGCATTTATTTTAAATTTCATGTTAAAAGCTTGCAGTCTATTCTTGGTAAAACAGCAACCAATAATAAATTTTATAGCTGAAGAAATCAATATAATGCTATTTAGAACATAAATATGAGTAAATATTTTTAATCCAAATTAAAATTAAATGGTATGAATTAACATAAAATTTTCATCCGCTGTTGAAATAATCTACTTTCCTGTATTTCTTTTTTGAATTTTTTCACTATAAAAGAGAATCTTCCACTGTTCATTGATTTTAAATAAATTAGAAGAATGTGTTTTTATTTTAATTTTTTTTATCAGTTTTTCAGAATTAAGTAATTAAATGAAGTATTGAATAATCATTTGGAATTAGTAATAATATAATTACATGTATTAAATTCCATAACGTAATTAAGTTTATCCCCAGAAATTTTCATTACTTTTAATATTCCTTTTTCTAAACTCATAATATAGCAGTTTTTTGACAAACAAAAAAAATAAATAAAATAATGATTAGACATTTACAAATGTACTAAAATATTATTAAAATATATCCTTAAAACAATTATGTTAAGTATATGTTTTAAGATTTGGTGTGTATACTACATATCAGATTGCATTAAATTGTTTTTAAGTAACTTTTGAGGTATTTTAATAAATATGTTTAATGTTTTATTTAAAGTTTCACGAAATTTCATTTAAATATTAAATATAAGTGCCACAATTTATTTAATATATTGAAGTGCTGCAAAAATAAATATTTTTAATTATAAAGAAAACTATATTACCTTTTGTTCCTATTATTTTTATAATTAAAACAAATTAAAGTGCTATAATTTAATTTTATTATTTGATTTTTTGAAAAGTAAACCTTAGTTATAGCGAGCAATATTTTTGCGATTCGTAAAACTTCTATTACCTTATTTTCTTTTATTAGATTATGTGTTAAAAATACTTAATTTCATTGTTTGTATTATACCCCACCACGGATAATCAGATAAAGAAATGCCATTTATGATTTATGAAATGTATAATAGATAATGCTGCAACTCAGTTAACTTATTTCAGCTATTGTCATTTCACATTTTGTCTTGATCAAACATGTTTCGTTTTTAAAATATTTAAATTCATGTGGAAGTGGAAACTTTTAAGTTACACAGCAGATGTTAAACTAAAAGCAATAGAGAAGGCAAATAAAAAAACAAATGATGACTAATTTGTTAATATAAGGTGAAAAACAAAATGTGATCAATAAAGAAATGTATTCAATGTGCAGTTCTAAAATAATTCATTTAATTTTTAATGAAATAACTATATTTTATTTTTAAAATATGTCTAATCTTGTTTTAAAAGTTATTAAAAACTATTAATCGATAATTTTTTCTACAATCTTATTGATCTATTATTGCTTTTGATTCTGTGCTTTCAGCTTAATTCATGACACTTTGTGATGAGGTGGATCCTAGCAGATCTTTTTCATTGTAAATGTTATTTCTGCATAATTTATTATGTATTTAATCAAGCTGTGTATTTTTATTTTATGGTTCACCCACATTATCAGCAATATATATTTTTGACTATTTGCCAAAAAAAATTGCTGATAGTTATGCAAAGCTTTCCTTTTACTTACAAAAAAGTTTTTGTAGTTAATATGCTGCTGTGTATTGTATACAGGAAAATATGTATTTCTTTTTCTCTTGCTCAGCTAATCTTTCTTTATTAAATTTTCTGTAAATATTCTGAATTCTAACAAGAGATTAATATAAAGATAATGGGACTGAAATTCAAGCTAAAGCAAAGGAAAAAATAAAGAAAGTGCCAATGATAATGATGGATTTGAAGAATTTCAAACTAACCATTTCCAGTATATTTTTTTGTGCCTGGGGAACAAATAACAATATTTTTTAGGCCTTGAATTTCCCATGAAAAACAATAGCACAAGAAAATAATAGTAGGGTAACTCAAAGCAAAATAATTTTTTATATTTCCTGGAAATAAAAATATATAGTAAGTATGTATGAATTTTTATTATTTTCACAAACCCATTTTTACAAATTTAATTTATTTAGAAAATATCACTGCCCCTTTGCACTAATTATAAATGAGCTCATTTGTAATTTAGTTTTACTGATGCAATATAACAATTTTACTGTACATAATATATTAATTTTTTCTTAGATGCTAACAAATCTGAAAATATCTCACTAAAAGATGATTTTTACAAAGTAAGTATTTATTTTTTGAAAATGTGTAAATTATTTGAAATTGCAAATTGTTTAATTATTTTAAATGCTTAACATGTAGATTTGATTGCTTATTAGCAGACTTAAAAAAACAACCCAATGAATGCTGCCTTTTTTTTTCTAAGATCAGTTTTGCTTATTATGTTATTTTAAAATTTCAGCTCATTACTGTTGTATATAAATTATAAAAAATTATTGGATCATAGCGCAGAGTTACTACTTTCCATTCTGGAGACAGTTTTCCATCTTTTAAAAGTTTTTGAAGTTGAAATTTCCATTCAAAAATTATGTTTTAATGAAATTTTTCAGTTAATTGTTAAATTTCCTTTCTATCTCTATGTAAAATTAATTCAATGAAAAAGGATATTCAACATTAATACTACATAAAATTTAATTGGATTTTTCTGTGTAACACTTATCATTCACCCTCATTACACATAATGTGCGATGAGAATAATTGTGATACCACCTTAGAATTCAGAAAACTTTTTGTATGTGATTCAGTTAAACTCACCCACACAGCAGTTAATGGTGCATCTTAGTGAAAATACTTACTTTTACTTTAATTCTGTAATGAGCTCATTCTGAGATTACTTAATAAAATAGTTTAGTCCAGACTTAAGATAGGAAACTTTTGTGAAACACTTCTAATGACTCAAAGTGTGGCTAGAAATTAGTCCTTTACAAACAAATTATAATATTTTTTTCTATAAATATTGATAACATTACAAAATAGATGTACAATAATATATGAAATGTTTAAATAAGTATATTTGAGTTCTAAAAGAAAAAATATATCATCTGCAAACATAAACTAAGCTGAAATAAATAAATAGAGATGCATTTAATATATGTAAGGTATCAAGTTCTTCGTTATTTATATAATTATTTGTAGATTTGAAAAGCTTGTAGTAAGGCTTTTCATAAGAAATGTTCTTTTGATAGAATGGAATTTTGATATAGATGGTAATATGGTTTGCGAATTCTTCAAAACTTTGCTTTTGTGTTTTTAATGAAATAATTATTATAGTATTTGTTGAATATCAAGCATAAAGTACATGTCATTCAAGCAAATTTAAAACTTTCAAGTGGACTTAATATATTTTTTTACAAGTATGTGAAACATTTTATAAATTAAACTATGTATTGATAATTTACTATATGAGTTTTTTTTATATAAGTTAGAAAGAATTGGGGAGGTATATTTAAGTAAATTTGAAGATTTAAATTGAAAAAGGAATCTATTTTGTTTAAGAAAAATAGCATTTTAATATTATTTGGACTATTAGAAAATAACTCTTAGATTTGCACATTGGTATTTTTATTCATTTTCATAAGCTAGTAACTTCAGTAATAAACCTGCCATGTGTGTGCACCAGCATATTTACTCATACAGCATATATCTCAGATTTACTTACCCAATCTTTGACCTGCAACCCCGGAGATATTTTTCTTGGAGGGCACTGCAAACATGACCTCAGCCAATTTTAGTAAATACTACAGATCTTTTTATATATTGATATATTTATCAAATACAATAGATTGACGAAAAAAAAAGAAAAATATCCATTGATAAAATTATTTATAACTCAAAACAGTATTCAAGAAACAGTTGGAAACTTGATGAAAAACTTCCATCAGGTTAATAAATGTTTGATTTATTTTTTGTCTTAACCTTTTCGTCCCGGTGATACAACTGTTGTACCACGAAAAAGAGTGTCTCTCAGGACAGCTATGGTACAGTGGTTGTACCGTGAATTTTTTCCCCCCTTTAAAGCATGTAACTTTCTCCGGCTCAAATTTCTTGGGTCAGTTGAGGGAGATTTTTATTGTTGCTCTTTTGTGCCTGAAAGTTGCAAAAACTGGGGACTTGTCCGAGCTTAGAATTTTGGCGAAAAACGGACTTACTGGCTCTTTTTTTAAAAGAAAAGGATATTGATTCTCATTTTAGTTAATTTTTTTCATTGTGATCAGTTTCTTTTTTCGTCAGTTGAAAAAAAATTTTCGATGGCTTCACCTCGTAAGGGTTTGACTGATGAAGAAATTAAAAATTTATTGGATAAATTAGAAAAAGAAAACTTTGCAGATTGAGATTCAAATTGTTGTGATGAATCTGAATTCAAGGATAGTAGTTTTCGTGATAATAATAATGCGAATTCCTCAGTATCATTTGATTTTAATTGCCGTAAGACTAAAAAAAAGAAAAACCTATTATTTTTAAATTTATGGAAGGCTTAATAAAAAATGCTAATAAAGCACAAAAATTGAAAAATAAAGAAACAAAAAGGTATACTCTTTTTTAGGGTAAAAATACCTATAAATTATAAAAAATAAATTTTATTTACATTTAATCATAAAAAATGATTATGTATATATGTGTGTGTGTAAAAAATTACTTATTATTACAATATGTGTTTTTACGTATGTACAGAATGTTTTTATTGTTAATTATTATAAAAAGAGGAATTTAATTATAATTTTTTGATGGTGATATTTGTTATGTAATTTCATATTTATGAGAGTGTGTTTGAGATTCTCACTTGCATACACCACAGCAAAATGCTTTAACTCTGAAGTATGAGTTAAAGCATTTTGCAATTTTTAACTATGAATAAATTGGTTGGCTGGCTCCTGCATTGATTAACTCATTCCAATTTCACAATAACCTGAAAAAGAACATTAGTGTCCTTACATTTTTAACAATCTCAAAACACCAGTTAGACATATTGATAGGGATAAATCCCATCAATATGTCTATATTTGGTCCAATCCTGATCAAAAATGCTGCTTTTTTATATTGATATTTTATTGGTTAAAGTATGGAACTGTTAATTTAATATATTAAAAGATTCTTAAAATACTTTAAAAATGAAAAATAAGTGTTAAAAATGTCTCAATTCAAATGCTTAAGTACGAAATCAGTCATTCTTTGTTTACATTTGTATTATCAGAATGAAATATAAGCCAAAAAATTATATTTGTTAAAAGAAAGAAGATGAACTTTGTTCCAAATTATGTAATTGTAATTTTTTAATAAAGAAATGTTTAATTTTGTGTTTAACTGATGAAGAGTAATTTATAATTACAGATACTAAAGTATTTC
>JAPDSC010097423.1:128243-153272 GCA_026290005.1 Latrodectus geometricus | reverse complement strand
TATAAGACTTTTTATATTTAGTATTACCCTAATATTTTCTTCTTTCCAGATAAGAATTTTGTAGAAATATTTTCTAAGATTAATATGGTTACAGTTACAACCTACTCTTTGTAAAAACGATTTTCAAGCCTTCATTCATTGAAAAATGATCAAAATTTTACAATTTATTGTATGACTAAAATAATTTCACAAACAATTTTTCAATTCAACTCAAGATTGAACCCACAATATTCATTGAATAAAAAGTTTCATATCTAACCACAGAAAGACAATTCTAGTTTTAAGCTTTTTACTCAAATTAAAAGAATTAAAGAACATATATTTTAATATAATGAATATAGAAATTACTTATAACACAAAAAATTTCTAAGAAAAAAACGTTAATGTTGTTAACATACAGATCTTTCTCAAATACTTCCGTTATTTATATGTATTTGCTCTGAACTACATTTATTAGTTCGAAATACACTTTTTAACATCAGACATGCTGTTCTTAGGAATGTTTTTAAGAATATTCAATTAGTTATTTTTCGTCTTTTTTCTTATAGCTGAATATGTTTCATTACTATAAAAAATCTGTTAATTTAAATATGTATTTTGATTGCTAAAAATCAAACAAATCAATGAAATTTATAATTTCATAGTACTTTTTACAACCTTACAGAAACAAAAAAAGCCATCGTTAATTGTGAGATAAGCAACCAATAATATGACAGCAAGATACAGTTTAATAATTTCAAAAAATTCTTTGTAATAAATTAATTTATGCCATATCATAATTTACAAAATCAGTCACAATTATATAACTTAAATTTTTGCCACACTACTTAATATAATAGGTTAAACCACAAATGGAAAAAAGTTGATTGATTATCGATAAGTATAGTATTTATGGTAAACCCATTTACATCTTTGTCAAAATTGTGGCAGACCAAATGCGAGATATCACCCTTAAAAGATAAAGATTCGTTATGGTGAAATCTTCAACAGAAAAGTGGAGTGAAAATGACTCTCTCCTTTTTGTCAGGGGGGTAAGAAATGTCCTTTTCTCGAGCCATCCCAGGAGCTGTTTCTAGAAACGGTGATGCCGGACTCAAAAGGTTAAAATCAAAATGTAGAAACCAACACACAAATTTATCAATGTTTGTGAATTTATCTCATCTTTCTTTCTGTGATCTCTGAAGAAGAATCAAGCTATTTATTTGAAAAATCAGAATTTAAGCAAGTGCATAATAAAAGAAATGTAAAATTTTGCCAAGCTGGTAAGTGCATGGTTTGCATATTTTGCCTTTGGTTCAACAGTTCTTAAATTCGAATCCTACATTTTGGCTTGGATGTTTGTAGTGGTTCAAAATCTACTTTAAACTATAGATCCCGATCTAATCAGCACTCATATGCAAAAAATGAACATTGAGCTACAAACAAATGAAACCAATCACATTTAATTTTACAATGTGAATAAACCACCCAGAGTTGATTTAAATTTGTGGTCTTGACTTTAAGGGAAAGTTGTCATATCTGCAATTTCAAATCATTAAAGGACTCTTTTAATTTTTTGAATGTTGTTATTGCCAACAACAAAGAAATCTTAAATGTCCAAGAAAATGTTAGATCAATCCAGTGTGATTTGCACTGTCAAAACTTGAAAAGTGCGAACAGCATAATTAATTAAAAATTAACCAAGATTCTCTCGAAGTGGTATAATCAGAATATTACTGAACTTAAATAATTTTTCCCAGTCGAATAGTTCTTTAACATTGCAATCCTTAATTACAGACAAATTTAAATTATCTGTGATAAGTAAAATATGAAAGGAAAATATCAAATTTGTTATTTTATAGAAGTAAAATAAAGAATATTCCAAAAAGAAAATAAAAATATTTGCAATCATTAAAATCATTTAAAAAAATTAAAAGCATTGTAGAAAGTATAATATTTTTCAATTTAAAATAGTGTTTTTATTTATTTAAAAATTTATTTAATAAATTTTGCAATTAAAAATTTTATTTTTTTGAAGCTTATTTATTAGAAATATTTTGACTTTGTAATAGTAGTTTTCTAATCAATGAAATTTCAGAAATTTATAATTTTTTATACAGAAAAAATGTGATATTGTTCATGTAGATTTTGCCTAAGTTATGATTTATTGCATTGTAAAAAAATAATTAGTTTTTTGTTTTCATAATTTTATACTAGTTATATTTATCTGAACTTTTGTGTGTTTAATTTAATTTTCAATTGCAAATTTTATATTTTGTACTCGATTTAGTGTTAAAAATGAGTTCATTTGTAATTTAATTTTATCTTTTCATAAATATATAACTTCAATCTAATGTATAACTATTGTAATTGTTTATTGATTTTTAGAAAAACAAATCAAAAGTATGCCCTCATTGTGATACTCTAATTGAAGAAAAGAAATATAAAGAACATACTAATATATGTTTAAAAAAAATTAAAAAATGTAAATTTTGCTCAGCAACTTTCAAAGCAACTAATGAAAGCAATCATTTGAAAAAGTGTCCCAAAAGTTCTCAGGGAGCGCCCTCTATAGATAAATTTCTTCATAAAGGTAAGAATATTTTATTTTTATCAGATTACTAGATATTAATATAAATCAAAGTTTATTTTAATATTTTACTGATTCATCATTTCATATGTATAATATAAGAAGGAAAAGCCGCCCACCCTGTCTAGTGGTCAGCGCGCCAGGAGGTCCCGGATTGGAATCCTGATTCGGGCATGGATGTACTTTCTTTTTCTCTCTCTCCTGTCTTTGTCCTTTCCTTGTATGACTAGAGTATGAATGGTTGCCTACCCTATAAACGGATAGGTATGGCATGTGTGTACTGAGGAAGTCAGGCTCCACACCAAATTATGGTTTAGTTAGAAAGGTGGAGCAGCGCACCCCATATTGCTAGCCTAGCTGGCACTTGACCAAAAAAATTAAATAAAAATTAAAAATAAAGGAATATTTCGTATATAAGAAATGAGAATTAGCATTAAAAAATTTGTATATCTTTGCTTACTCAAACTTTGTTATGTTAAGAAACTGCTTCGCAAAATCTTTTATTTATGTAATGAAATTTTACTATTTATTATTCTCTTTTACAGGTATGTTCTTATTTATAGAATAAAAACTGATTTATATGTATACCTAGTAATTTAATTTAATTAAATTGTGAAATGCTTGTATAAATTTTGATAAAATAGGAAAATTTAACTGTATTAAAATTTTTAACCTATAAAATATTATTTCAAAAAATTTTGATGATTAGTGGTCAACCATATTTTTTCTCAGATTTAAGTCTTCTCTTTAAATATTGGATGTTTTCAAGTGTTTCAACATCTTTTAACTTTTTAAATCTCATACTTATTTTCTTATTTTTAAAGCAAGTTGAAATTATATTTTAATTGCTTTGACTCTTAGAAAGTTTGTCTTTGTTCAAGATATTTCCACAAAATTGCATTGAAAAGAATTGACTTATAGAATGGAAATATTTTGCTTTGTTAAACCAGACTTTATAAATAAAATAAATTTAAAATTAGAAGTTTAATTTTTAAAGTTGTAATTTTTGTTCCTTCTTAGATGGGGTCACACAAATTTTCATGCATAATAAAAGAAATTTTATTAATTTATATTAAAATATATAAAAGATTGTTTAACTTGATAATTAATTTTTGCAAAAAAGTTATTTGATTTATTCTAAATTTTCAAATAATAGCAGTAATAAATTTATAAAAAAAAATGGTAATGATTATTTACAAGAAGTAGTAAAAAAGTTCAAAGTGAAAATGTGGAAAATCTTGAACCACAGAAAATGTAAATTGTTCTGTGTTTTTGTTTCGAAATCACAAAAAATCATTTTGTTACACTTTAAAAATGAATAATCTTTCGTTTTTGTCACTTCTCCATTTATATATTATTAGAATGTATCCATCTTCTATTATATAACATTTTTCTGTTTACATTAATAAAGGATGTTCCTTAATAAGAAAGGAAATATGATATAATGTATGTTTGGATTGTTGGACAAGTAGATCAGTGATCAATAAAAAAATCTTTTAAAAAGTCAAGTCAACATTATTTCTTTTAATATTGTATAAAAAATACTTTTTCAATTTTTATTTATTAAAATTTTTTGCTTAAAAAGAATACTATCTAAATTGCTTGATTCTTATATGAAATTTGTTGATTTAAGTATTTCATATAATATTTAAAAATCAATTTTTATTTTAGGGTTATTTGCTGAACAGACTAGTGATAACAAAAAGAAGGTATATTGTTTTTGAATTTTTAATTAACCAATAATATAAAATCATATTTTATGAAATGTAGAAGGATATCTTTAAAATAAATTACCATATTTTCTTGTATATAATCTGCAGCAGTATATAACTTTCAAGTTTTTCAACAATTTACATTCAATTTTTTTTTTTTTTTTTAAAGCAAATAGTCAAAAATATATAATGTAGATTTCATATAAAATATTCGTTATGCTTAAAAGTATAATAAATTGTACTGTAAAAACACGAAAAATATTTGTTTGAATGTGCCTCATTGTGAAATACAATAAACTGAGATGAAACCAATGATAGCTTAAAAACTTACTGTATCTTTTAACCATTTCTTCATTTTTGAGCGCAGCCTCATAGTTTTCATAATAGCTATTCCGCTGTTCACTCGGTACCCATAAACTTAAATTTTGTACATATGTGGCTGGTTTGGCAGCCAAAACATACGCCCTTTCAGATTGGTGGGTTTTATTACATCTCCAAGCTAATTCTTTGGTCAGTCTGTTGCATCAGCAATTCACTTTGTAAATAAGCATATTTTGCTGAGTGAAGAAGATGCAAACCGAAACTAGTATTTCTGAATCATGAATGGCAATACCTTATATATAAAGTGTTCCTTTTTCTACATATATAAATGAGTAGAGAGTGTATGTAAGGCAGGGATGTTGACTTGCACCTCACTAATAGTAAGTTCGTCAAGTATTAGTACCTACAAATAATGCCTAATATTCTAAAATTGGTTCAAGCTCGTTTTAATTATCATTTTTTAATGGAAAATTTTATTCTTCAAGAGCATCTTTACCACTCTGCCCCCAATTCTTGCCTTTCATTAGCAATATGGTATGTTACGGATGCCAAAAACATTTGTATTTACTACATAGTTATCTGAAACTTAATTAAAATAAATTGTTTTGAAGTTAATTTGTCCTTTTGAAATTTTAGTTCTGTATTTTTTGTTTATTTTTTATCAATGAATATTGTATTTTGAGACTGCTTACTACTATTAATTTGCTATTACATATGTCAATTTTAATTAAACTATAATTTTGTCTATTAATTTTTGTAAATAGTTGTTGAATAAATTTTATTTTTAAACTCCTATCAGTGTCATTTCGACACACAATTGTAGATACTGATATTTATATAGTCAACAGTCAATATATAGAAGGTTATGGACCCCGTGGTCCACTCTTACATCTTCGTTTACCTACGGATTTTGTGTAAAATTAAATCTCCTTTAGTTGTATATGGATCGGGTTAATTTTAATGCCCACTTTAATTAAATCTTTTTTGACAAGATTAAATTTATGCTTTGATTACGGTCCTAATGGTACCCTGCTAGGATCTAATAATTTTAACGGAAAAATTAGTTTAATGCAAAATGTACTATTAATTGACCAAGACATATAGTCCATTGTTAGTGGTTCTGAAATTACAGATTCAACTAAGGCCTCTCACCTGTAACAATTAAGAGACTGTAACTTAAAAGAAGAGCGTAGTTATAGCTCTATTTATTTAAACATTAGTAACAATTATGAGACATATTCTAGAAACTGGTATGTCTAGCCTGGAAAAAGATTAAAAGGTATTTCAAACCAGATTCTTGTGCTCTTAAGACCTCATTAGCTGAAGATTTTTTTATCCTAACAATTCAAAGGAGGATTTTTCCTTGCATGTATTTAAGTACTTTTGACTTTACCAAGCAAATCTAACTGGCAAAAAGATCATGAATATCAGTAAAATGGGATGATGTGAGCAGAGTATATACACAAAGAATTTCTAAAGCATTTTGAGGACACCTGCAACAAGGAAGAAAGGACAAATACATATACACCAGCTCAAATCAGTGTTATTTAACTGCCATAAATGTGCTAGGATTTCTACTCCTCAAGTCCACTTTAAGGCAAAATTCTGAGGTAAGGCCCTTTTGTAATTTAAATATGTATGGAATAGAATGTGTTGCAAGGACTATGATAAAATGCCACACAAAGTAATTTTAAAAGTAAGACCCTGCATAGGTAACATAAAAGCTTTTGACTCTTCTTTTGTCTATGTCCTGAAAAAAGCATGTCAACAAACTTTAACCTTGTATTTGTGATACTAGGATTCATACGCTCAATAATCAAGACTTAAAATGTTTGAGTAACTGATGGTATTCTTAGTCAAGAAGATGGAAACCAGAACTAAAGTATCCTAGTCTGCGTCTTGAGACAAAAAATGATGAATCCAAAGAAGAGAGAGCAATTCAATTGTCTAGTGTAACCATCATAGATAAAGAAAGTACTATTCACCTGGTCAGGGAGGTCTTAGGCCAAATAAATCTAGTTATGATGGCAAAGGGGGGAAAATTCCAATCCCAGACAAAAATATTCAGATTTCAAAAGTACTATAAAAATGTGAAGCTTCCTTATGATCATAGCCAATTTGATTTTAGATCAAAACACAGCATGTATCATTTAGATTTCCACATGCAGTTAATTTTCTGTCCCAGTTTCTAATTAACCCAAGTAAACAACACTGTGATTACTTATTAAATGTACTTTGTTATCTATACACGACAAAAACTTTAAGTTGAACATAACTTGTCAAAACATTGATCAAGCTTATTTATTCAACAATGCTTCTTTCACATCCTACCGGGATAGCCGCCACTCAATATCTGACATAATTTTTCTGGTGTGAGGTGCCCTTATTACCTGAAACAGAAGGTTATTATTCTTTCACGTGGGGGGCGCAGCTTGTTCTTTTTGGACCTTGTGCCACAAAACCCAACCAACCAACCATCTTTCACGATGGAAGCCAAACTGTATGTGTTTTCAGAAGCCACCAAAGACAAAGTCTAGTTTAAAAAGGTGTTTGAAGATCATCAAAGATGCATTACCACTTGTAATACCAAGTTTGTACTTTTTGGGGACCACTCTGCAATAGCATTCAGAAATAACTACTTGGGAAATTCAAACTCTAGAGATATTGATGCTAGGCTGTTCTTTGTGATAGACGTGATCAAAGAAAAAGTTAGTTTGTTTTCAAAACGAAATATTGCATATTGCTTCACAAAATCCTGCCAAAAGATAGTACGCAAGAAAGTGCAAGACTTATTTTTCCTAACAAATAATAGTGTAAATATACCTTTTTCAAATTTCTTCAAAATTATAACTGTGTAAATTACTGCAACTTTATATTTAGTGTATCTGTTCGTGTGTTATATTTTTACCTAGTAATTATTGCACTAAATGTATGTATGTGAAAAAAATTTTTAAAAGGTAGTTTTTCATAATGTAGTCAGATAAAATACAAGTAGTAAAGGTCAATTGTTAAAAATGTTATAATAAATTAGCGACCAAATTCGTTCTTGGACTTAATTGGAAAACCAGATTATAGCTACAATACGGCAACTAATGCATGGCGCTGTCTATTATTTATTTTATGAAATATAAAATGCATTTCTTTTAAAACTTTATTGTTTGCTTTTCTTATGGAGAGGTTTTTTTTTTTTTTGTCAGATTATCTGCAGTAGTGTATAATACGTACAACAAAATTCTAAATTTTTTAACACATAATCTGCAGATTATATGGAAGAAAATACAGTAATCACTAAGGCTCAACAAGTATTCCTGTTACTATAGTAACTACTGTCATTTTTATGAAATTCTAAAACAATTTATAACACTGTTTTAATATCTTTTGTAAAAAAAACTGATTTGAGATATTTTTCCTTCTTAAGAATTGTTTTGCTATTTCAGATTAAGGGAAAAGAACTTGAGAACTGTAGTAATTGCCACAAGAAAATCCCAAAAGAAGAATTTAAGGCTCATAGAAATGATTGTATGAAATCGTATGAGTATTGCCAGTTTTGTTTTGAAAAGTATCATATCAACAAAAAACAAGAACACTTAAAAATATGCTCGAAAATTAGTCATTCAAGTATTTCAGGTAAAAAAATGTCTAAAGCATTATCCATTTGCTATTTTCAAATAATTTTGTTGCTTGATTATATAAAATTTTATAGTTAGTAGAAATAAAAACACTCAACTAATTTACATTCTATTTTATAAAAACTAAGAGACTTTAGAAAGTTATAAACATTGTTAAATGTACTCTGGTGTTCAGAATTAAGAGAATTTTCAGATTTGGTCAATTATCTTCAGAACTACTGAGCTAGTTTCAATGAAATTTGATCTATATGCATACATTGATACATTATAATACAAATAACCATGCAACATTAATAAAACACATGATCATGTGTAATAGGCATTGCAGTTGGAAAGTATGCAACAGCAGGTGCAGAATAGAACAAGAAAATGGGTTAATAAGGAGTATAGCCCCCTCTTATAGATATACAGGCATTTCAGTATGATTTAATACTTAAAATAAGGTAGTTAATGATTTCTTGTGGCAATTGGCCTCACTTGTTGAGCAACACTGTTTTCAGTCCCTTGATGGTTTTTGGAGGGGATGGCATGTTGCAGTTATCCAGAGCATCATAGACATGCTCTATAGGGTTGAAGTCTAGAATCTTAGCCAATCAGTCAAGTGAATATCCTCACTTTCTTGAAATTCATTGATTAGAAGAACTCTATATAGCTTCGATTTATCCTTATATGGTTTCATTTTATTGTTCATTATAATGAGCTCAGCACCAACTGCAACCATGAAATTTAAACAAAGGGCTTCAAGACCTCGTCCTTATACTTAACAGCAGTCACACTGACTCTGTTAAAAACATGGAAGAGTGTGTGGCCATTTAACATGATGCCTACTATACTATTAAGCCTTTCTACAATTATGGTCAATTACACAAACATTGGGGGAGGGCAGATAGTAGGTCTCATGTTCTCTTCATATGAACATACAGTGGATAACTATGGTTAGGCTGAATCAGGATTCATCAGTGAAAACTGCCGTCCATTAATCCATACTCTGAACTCTATGCTTTTTGCAACGTACTAAATAGACTCTCCTGTCCATAGAAATGAGCAACACACAAATTGCAAGTCTTTGGGCAAACCACCATCTTTCATGAAGTCTTCTGAAAATAATCACCCTTTAAATTTAGATTCCTGTGGCTGTATACAAGTAGCGAGAGAGATGAAAAGCTGCAATATTCCTGTTATGCCTAACCAGAATAAACAAATGGTGATCATTTCTGGCACTCATGGCTTTTGGACGACTTTGCTCAGGCTTTCTCTCAATAGACCCAGTCTTCTTGAACTGTTACCATAAATTAAACATGATGCTGGGCATTAAATTGAACTCTTTACAAATCTGGACTTGAGACTGGCCTGTTTCTAACCTCCCTATATCTCGCCATCTCATTCCATCTAAACTTTGGGGATTACTCATTGTTACTGTTACAACTCTAATTAAATCGATTGCTGCACAAAAACACCAAGAAATTCTACAGATGAAAAGCATGTTTCATAACACATTTTTATAAAGCCTGTTTCTATACTGGCTCTGTCCATATATAAAGGTACGCTTACATATTTTACATATATGTTTCATATCTTTGCCTCAAAGTAGTAGTTTTGCATTTCGTTTTCTTTTCTAAAAATTTCTCAAAATATGCAAATTCTCTTCATTTTGAGCACCAATGCATCTGATGTATATCCAATTCTAAAAATAATAAGTTTTAATCAGTCTTGCCTTTTATTGTAGATAATTTTTAATAAGTACTAATCCATAAAATTGCAGTAACTATTTTTTCATAAGCAGAAATTTATTTGGTGTGTAACTTTCAAAGATTTATTTGTTAATATATATAGATATAATTATTATATTAGTTTACATAAATATTCATATTTTCCTTTAAGGTTTTTAAACATTCAGAAAGAGTAAATTTAAAGTAGAAACAAAATGGAAATTGTATAATAAGAGTTATCTATAAAAACCATATGACGATATAAGAAAAAATATAAGATGTATAATAAAAAGTTTAATTTCCCAAGTTTGCTTATTAGGAAAGAAATAAGCAATTTCCTTGGCCTGTTGAAGTTCTTATAAATGAGTTTGGATTTGTTAAATCATTGTATTAAGTTTAATTGAAATATTATTTGCTTTGACATTTACAGTTTAATGTGATAATTTAAGCTATGATATTATTTGCTATTATTTTATTCAGTAATTTTAAACTTAATAAGTGTTTTTAGCTTTCTGTAAAGTGATGTTTTAAAGTAGATAAAAGAGTAATATGAATTATTTTTATTGGTATTTTTTATTGCTTTAAATGTCTAATGATATCATTTATATAAATTTAAAGTATATTGTATATGAAAAATGCATTTTAGAGATTGATGTTTGTTTTATTTTTTAACATTGTACGTTCGCACAAGGATTTTTTAATCTACTATGGCTTTAATTTTTGCAAGACTGGTTACCTTATTAAGATATAATCAAGTTACTGTATTTTATTGTATATAATCCGGTAATTATGTGTAAAAAAAGATTTGAATTTCGTTGTGCGTATTATAAGCCGCCGCAGATAATCTGATAAAAAAAACTTTCTCCATTAGAAAACCTTACCAGAAAGTTTTGAAATAAATACAGTTTGTTTCATAAAATAAATAACAAGTGGTACCACGACACACCTGAGTTATTTAAGCTATAATTAGCTTTGTCCAATTACGTTCAAGAGCAAATTTGGTTCCTCATAAAGATATTACAGGTGCATTTTGCTAACGTCATTGCACAATTTGTCTTTTGAGCTGTTTCGTTTTGAAATATTCAATTTCTTATATCGTCATATGGAAGCGAAAACTTTTTAGTTACACAGCAGATTTTAAATTAAAAGCTAGAGCAAAAGCAAATAAAAAAATTGTAACAAACTTGATAATGTGAAGTGAAAAACAAAGCATGCACTGTATAAAAGAAAAATTTATAAAGTACACAGTTTGTAAATAATTCATTTCTTTCATTTAAATATTAATGTAGTAATTATATGTTTTTAAATATGTCTAACATCGTTTTAAAAGTTATTGGAAGCTAAATATCGTTAAGTTTTACAAGAATCTTCTCGATATTATCCCTCTTGATTGATCTCGTGCTTTCATCTCAAGTTTATCTTACTTTGCGATGAGGTGGATCCAGACAGATGTTTTTCATAATAAACTTGTTTTTTGTACAATTTATTATATTTTTAGTCATACTGTGCATTTTTTTTTTATTTCATATGACACTCATATTATCAGTAGTACTTGTTTTAGACTGTTCGTCAAAAAAAATTGCTATAAAAAAGGTTGTGCGGATAATACACTGCTGCGGATTATATACAGGAAAATAGGATAATTAATATATTGATATATTTTATCATAGCAATGAAAAATTTTTAAATTTATTCAATTGCCATTAGAATTTAATTCCAATAATGGAGAAACAAATTCCTAAAATTGTTACTAATAAAAAAATAACACATTCAAAAAAACATAATTTAGAAAAAGTTTAGTTAATCTTAATTATAAATGTTATAAAATGAATTTACAAAACATATTTAATTATTATTCATTTTTTACTAATGAAAGTAAGGTTGAATAAATGATATTTGTAGTACATACTCATTTTTGTTGATAAATCAGACGTGGAATTTTAGTGTAATAATGATGAGCTTTAAATTTTTCTTAAATTGAAAGCTCAAGAATTGCAAGTTTCTTTCAAAAAGATGAAAAGGAGTTAAAATTAGTAAGTATTAGAAGTATCAATTATAATAATATTTCACATCAGGCTGAAAATAAATGGCAAGATCAAATTTAAATTCTTCAATATTTTTGGTAATCTAGTAAAAGCCATTCATTAAAATTAAGAATTAATAATATGAGAGGACTTTCTTTGGAGACCAGAATTTTTAATGTGGTTCAAATACTATATGCATTTTGTGCATTGTTAAATTTTTTGTACTGTACAAATTAAGAAAATATCTTAAAACTTCATTGAAAACAATGAATGTTACATGTGAAAGTATTAAATTCCTTACAATTTTTGATCTAGCATAAAAATAATTTTATAAAATATTTAATATAATATTTATATTTTTATTTAGAAATAAATACTTAATATTTTAATTTACATTATAAATATGTAAAAGTAGATAATATTTGAAATGATACAAATAGCCGCCTCCCCCAAACAAAATAATTCACAATTAAGTAAGCTAATTTGATTAAAAGATTTTGATACTTTTCTCTGTCACTAATTTATTAACCAATTCATTATTTTTTAATAATGATCGAATTACTTCTTCAGAATGTTATTTTGAAGCTGAAAAATTACTTGCATAAGAGGCATAGATAAGAATTTATACATAACACCATATATCACATCATTTGATTTAATATAAAAAAGATTCCACACATGCACATATATATATAATAGAATTATATTTTCTCTGCTATAGATCAGGTGATAATTTTATTGGAGCTCAATTGTATTATCTTGAGTTCTTATACGAAATCCATTAACTTAAATATATATGTAAAGATGAATAACTTGTATATTGTGAAGATTTGAAATATGCTGTAACAGATGTTGATTTTTTTTATCTTAACCCTTGGAAGTGGTGTATAAAATAAATCTTATTTCCCTTTATAAAAAATGCCCGACTGACATTCTTAAATTTGTTACTTTTGAGCATTGTTTTAAGAACTTTGTTGATTCTACCCATAATTTACTGTTGGCAGAAGATTTCTTTCTGGTTCGAAAATTGTAAGAAATATGTATTCAAAATTATCCAAATGAATTGCTATTATAGGCTATTGAACATGAATTGGATAATAAATTAGATTTGAGAATTATTGTTTGAGATTTTAGAAGAAAAACCTGTATTTTAATTTAAACTTTGTATATATATTTTTTATATTTTTCTTCAGCATTGTATTTTTAAATCCAAAATTAAAATAAAAATATTGTAAGGATGATATTAATTTATTTCCGTCAGATTGGACCTTAATCTTGTTATTATATTTATTTTTTAAAGTTTTTTTAAGTTTGGGGATGAAAACACTAGTTGTACTATTCCTTTCAGATACTGAGACAGCAGAATTACATTTACATCAATTATTACACCATTTATTTCTCACATCTATATATCATGAAGTTCAATTGTGGTGATGCCATGTTTTGTCAACTTGAATTACATTGAGATGTGATGGATCTTATTTTCGATTTGACTTGGTGTGTTATTGTTTATTGTGCTATTATCAACTATGTTATTGTTTATGCAGTATTCAAAGTTAATTTTTTCAAACTTTTTTCATACTTTGCTAGCTAAGGTCACCTCATTTCTTTTTACCATGAAACACATAATGGAAAGGCAATAGAAACTATCCCGATTTTTAGTGAGCTTGACAGCTGATTAATTATAAATATGATAGCTTGTTTCTTGCTAACTTGATAATCTCAAATTATCAATAATACTATTAAGCACAACCTCCATTATGTCTATTTTGATTATATATAAACAAATTTGAGTTTTAAATTGAATTACTTTTACAAAAATAATATTTTCATCTGTTAAGAAAAATTTAAATCTATTTAAAATTACAAATTCTAATTTGATGTATAAAAATTTTTCATAACAATATCTACATGTATCATATCCTGAAAATAACACATTTTAGAAATGCAGTTCATTAATATATTTACTTTCACTATAGTATAAAAAAATATTTTATTGAATGTTCCATCACAACTATTAAGTAGGTTTCTTATTAATTCACTGTCTATTATAAATTTAATTATTTCCTTATAGTCATCTTTTTAATGATGTCTTAAAAACAATATAAATGTATTATTCCAACTATATTTACAGTAATGAAAAATTTGTTCTGTAATTTAATTAGAAATTTCATATAACCAAGGATTTACTGAAAGGAACTTTCAACTTTGTTTTTGTAAAGTGAAATTACAAAGTTAATAGGCAATTTTTATGAAATCATCATTCAGAAGTAAAGTAAATTAATTATTCAGTTAACAAAACTTTCAAAAATTTCTTTTAAAAAAAACTAAATTTAAGTGTGAATATTTGACAAAACTTGCAGTTATTAATTTAACATGCACTGTGAAAATTATTTCCATTTTTACTGTTACTTTTTTATGATAAAATAGATAATGATTAATTATTCGTCAACAATTATACAAAACTCTATATAGCTTCTCTGTCATTATTTCAGTTTATTAGAGTTCCAGTTTAATGAAAATAATTTCTAATCATAGAAAAATACTGGATACTTTTTCAAATAGTATGTTAGTTTTAGATTAAAAATAATTTTTTTTTTTTTTTTTTTGAATAAAAAATTATGTAATACTTATTATTTAAATGTATTTTTTTCTTATAAGTCATAAACATAAATGATCTCAGGCGTGTGTGTTTTATACTAATTAATTATATTGTTACTGATAAAAGAATAGGTAAATTGTTCCAAGTATGATTGTTATTTTTCTGGTTTATTTCATTATTCTCACATAAATTTATATTTCATAGCATTAACAAATTGAAATGCGTGCAAACTTTCATTCCTGATTAACATTAGTTAATTTGGAGTGAAATAAATATAATTTACATGAAACATGAATAACACAATAAATTATTTTTCATTTCTATTTCAGATACTGGTGCTAAACCAAAAACAGTGTTCACTAAAGTAAGTTATAATAAGTATTATAATTCTTCAATGTTTATATATAGTTCTTATTTCTTCTGTGTATTATTTAAAATGAAGCAGATTACTTTTGTAAAGGATAAACTAGTAAAACTTTGTATTAACAGTAACATATATTTTGAGTAAATTAATAAAATAAAGACATTAACATAATTTAAATAGGGTGCTATTAAAATATGCCTATTATGTTTAACATTAACTTTTGGTTCAATACATCCTTCATTTAATTTAAAAAAACAAAATTAAAATTGTTTTAAAAAACTATTAAAATATTTTTAGTTTATTAAATTTTGTTTGCCTGTCTCATTTAATTCCTGCAAATTCGATCAATATAGTAGTTGGAGAACTTGTCCATTTTTTGGATCCTGTACCACAAAACATAATTTATCTATAAAAGTAAAAGATTTTTAAAAAATTTCATCTATGAATTAAGTAGCACATAATAAGATATATTCAATCTTAAAAATCTGCTATGAAAACATGTTAGTTTTCATAATTTATAGATAAGCAGAAGTAGTAGTTAAAAATAAACTAAAACCTGCATAAAAGTTTAATAAATTATTTAATAAATGGTACTGAGTAAGGCAATAATAAGCAATGGCATTGTAAATGTAAGGCACATGCTTTGGAAGAAGCTCAAAATATCTGTTCCAAATTAAAATTATTTATTTTGTAGCTAGTGAATGAGGAGTTTCAGATAATTATTTCAAGTAATGTGACAGCATTTACCCAAAAAAGTTGAAAAAATTATTATTAGAGAAGTTATTGAACCTCTCTAATAATATACTCTTCAATATTAGAGAAACTGGTGATAATGACCATGGAATCATTATCTGGATGGTTAAATAAATTAATGTTAATTTCAATGAAAAAATTTAACTACATCCAGAACTTTTCTATCTTAAGTGTCTTTTTATGTGCTCATGAATTTTGGCTCCATTGTCAGCTACTTGCATAAAGCTTCATGAAGTTGCTCTGCGTGAATATCGAATTGTTATTTGTGTACAATCAGTTCATGTCACAAGAGATGTATCTGCAGTTTTGTGTGTCAGCATATCTTCCAACAATAATATAAATTTTTAAATAGAAAATCAATGGAGTGAATTGTTCTCTTTCTATGAATGAATCTTAATATCTGAAAATTTTTAGAAATCTTAAAACAAAGCATTAATTTTTTTAATTTCTATACAAAAGAAATAGCTTTTAAGTTTTTGTGGATAAGTGTAAGCATTTATTCACATTTTATTTATTTATTTATTTTTAACTATTCAAATATTGAAAAATATTTTTATAAAATTAATGTTATATTAATTTGATATTTATATTTTCTATTCATGAAATAGTTAATTCATGTAGATAAGATGATTAAAGTTTCATTCAGTTTTTCAGAATTTCCCGACAAATGCAAGAATAAGCCTAACTAAATTCATGTTACCGTAAAACTTTAATTCCCTATGATTAGCTCTTGTGTGCAAAAAATTATCTTTGTACAGCAACCAGTCCAAACCATCATACAACATTTGAATTATTTATAATTGGTGGTTCAATGCATTTATGATAAATGTATTCTTGTTTGTTAAATTTGAGAAAGAAAAACACTAAAACTTGGCTTAATATCAAGTCAGCATTTTTGGTAACCGGATAATGAAATTATTTTAGTTGCCTTCAGACTCAAATTATTGCTTTTAGATATTTGAATAGCATTTATATTTATATTTATTTAATTGTAAAAAAGAATAATTTTTTATGAAGTAAACATTTTTTATATCATATACTAAAAATACTTTCCATGATAAGCATAATTTAACATTTTACCATTGTTAAACAATCTCACATTTAATGTTATGCTTAAAATTACTAGTGATATTTTTTTTTTTTTTTTTTTAAAAACTCAACTTTTAGTGGAATAAGTAATTTATTATAGGGAGCAAAAACATCTGCTCTTATAATTATTTTCAATGTTTCTTTGTTATATATATTTTTGTATTAAAAATCATAAAATTTATTTTTGAACTTAACATTTAATAAATGCACAAGTGTGTATTAAAATTTGAAGTAAATGTTACTAATCAAATAAAATTCCTATATGAAAATAATTTTTTTAATTTTAAAAATTAAAAAGAACAAGTAATAAATTAATTACTTGTTCTTAAATTAATTGCAAATAAGAAAAAAATAGCGTCAACAAACGTGTAAATGTGAAGTGAAAAACAAATCACGTGCGGTATAAAAGACACGCAGTTTGTAAATAATCCATTTCGTTCATTTAAATATTAATGTAGCAAATATATATATATATATTTTTAAATATGTCTAACATCGTTTTAAAAGTTATTAGCTAAATATTGATAAGTTTTACAAGAATCTTCTTGAAATTATCACTCTTGATCGATCTCGTGCTTTCATCTCAAGTTTATCGTACTTTGCGATGAGGTGGATCCAAGCAAATCTTTTACATAATAAATGCTCTTTATCTGTACGATTTATTATATTTCTAATCATACTGTGCATTTTTTATGTGACACTCATATTATCAGCAGTACATATTTTAGACTATTAGACGAAAATAAATTGCTGCCGTTGCGGTTTATACGCCGCTTTTTTTTTCCTTTTACTAGGAAAAAAGGTCATGCTGATAATACGCCACTGCTTATTATATACAGGAAAATACAGTACTTCAAATCAGAAGTTTTATCCTTTTTTAAATGTATTTAAAATACATTTTAGATTTTACAATACTTTAAAAAATTAAGTTTTTTTCTACCACTCGCTTCAAAAAATTTAATCTATTAGTCTTAAATATTTTCTCCAAAAGATATGAGTATATGGTATTTTCTCAAATTTTCGATCTATTTCTTGTTTTGAGTTTCATTTAAATTTGACTTTAAATTTGCAGCTTTATTTCATTTGAAGGTAATCTTTTAAATATACATTGCTTTTTTATATCGAGGTGAATTATATATTTTATTGACTTCTTTGATACTTCAAGGGCTTTATTATTACTATTATTAATATCATCATTGAGGTTATTGACTTATACTTGGAATTGCACAATTTCATTTTAGTATTTGTGGTTGTATACATTGTTTGGTTTTGATCTTTACTTTCTGATCAGTTTTTATTGTTTTTTTTTCCCTACATTTAACATATAAAACAAGTGCAGAACACTAAAATATTACTATGCAGGCTATAAATTTTTCAATAATATTTGAACATACTTATATTTATAATGATATTATTAGTTTTTCCTTCTAATTACGAGAAGTTTTTCCTCTCTTACTACTGAAATCAGTTTAAACATTTCAGCTCATTTATTTTTATGCTTTCCTTCATACTAGTAAATTTCCCTCATGTTAAGTTAATACTTAGTTTACTTTTAAAAAAAATCAAATGATAGTTTTGTTAAATTTTTTTAATATAAAGAATTGAATTTATTATAATTTAAAAAAATATTCAAGCATTGATTGGTTTCAGGAAAAAATTGAATTTAAAAAATATGATTGCATTATAAATATTAATAAATTACTATTGATGATACTTGTGTTAAGAGAGGAATAATCTCATGCACTTTACAAATATGCTCTTTTACACTAATGAGTTTAACATTTGGGTTGCGATATTATTAAAACTCTTCAGAAAATTATTATTAAGCATTAAAACTACTATCTTTTTCTTATGACTTTTTAAATTTTCTACTATAATGCTTATGATCTTTCTACTCGATTTTTTATACCATTTTAAGTTTAAATATTACTTAAAAATAAATGTCCTTTGTAAATTTGCATTGTTTTTATTTTCAGTGCAAATTTAAAAAGTATAGTTCTAGTTTAATATCTTTTTAATTATGAATTAAATCTCTATAAATTATAAGCTAAACTTAACTCTGTGGTACAACAACCCATCGGGTGGCCAAGGCCCACATTACCTATCTCCATTTTCTTGACATAGGTCTCTTGATTGCAAAGCAAATGTCCTGGTTAGGTTCTCACATCTAATGTGAAACCCCCTGTATTTAGTTCTCCAGTATGCTTAATACTCAGTTTTATCAACTTACTAAAAGCATGAAAGGTTGAATTGATCTTTTTCAGCTTGAGGATAAAACCTTAGACCCATGCTTTGGGAGTGAGAAATGTTACCACTATGGCAATAGTTATCAGCTCAGTCTATAAATTCGTGCACATTTTTCGGTAAATTTTTAAATAATAAAAAAACACAATTTAACATTTTAATCAATTATATATTTTCCTCCATTATCTACAATGTCTCGCCATCTTGCATGCAGCTTTTTTATGCCAATACTGTAGAAAGACTCTGGTTTTGATGCAAAAAAACTTGAAGTTTACTGTGTACATCCTGTTTAGAATTTAATTTTTTTTTCCCATTAAAAATTTTGTAAGCATGAAATAGGTGAAAGTCACTTTGGGCAACTGAAGAGTGAGCAGGATGTGACAGAAGCTCCCAATTAAGTTAACTAATTTTTTTGCAGCATTGTTCGAGCTATATGCAATCTAATGTTATCCAGATGAATTTATAATTTCTTGATGTTCACTAATTGTGATCATTTTCTGATCAATTCTGAATTTAGATGACAAAGTTGTTCGCTATAAACTTCTGAATTAATCGTTTGATTTGGTTATAACAGTCCAAAAAAATTACCCCATACATATATCCTACCAAACACTCAAAAGAATCTTTTTGGAATATAAAGACGCCTTTGCTGTTGAAATTGTCTGTTTATCTCTATCTGTTCACATTCTTTTTCTTGTGGTGTTATAAATAATCCATTTTTTGTCACCTGTTACCAACTGATCTAAAAATGGCACTCTTTTGAAGAGCTATTTGATTAAAGGGAAGTGAAGATGTTTATTGGCTTCTGATAGCTCATGCGGTACCCACTTTCTAAGTTTGGATACATTCTTTAAATAATGAAAGATTGTTCCATGAAATGAATTCATCCTTTATGCTATCTGAATTGTGGCTTTGACTTCACAAGATTTTGAAGAATGTCATCATCAAAATTAATAGGACATCTTAAACGGAGTTCATCATCAATGCTGCTTCTTATAAACTTTAAGTTTTTGTAAACCATTTCTGGGCAGTCCTTATGCTAATAGTATGTTCACCATGTACACTATTAATTTTTATCACTGCAGTCCTGGGAGATTCATCACACGAAAACAAAAAATATAGCACTTCATGTTTGTACTGATTATGTATATTCATCTTCTATGGGTATTAAGATGCATTCGATATTCACGAAAGGTGATGAACTGAATAATATGATAGTCAAACGATGACAATTTTCAACAGGTTTAAAATTGTATCATTTTAGTAAATGTATCTTGGTGAATTCCATGCATACTCTTAATCTGCACAAACTTACGGCTTGACCTGATAATATGGAGAACAATTTAAGTTTAAGAATTTAAGACGTTTACAAGAAATGTTACTTCTTGTAAATGTCTCTAGTAAATTTATTTGTTTTTAATTCTGATGCGAATTTAAAAACATTGTCCAATTTAATATTTTTTTATAACTGAGTTAAATCTTCATACAGTTCATATGGAGAACAATAAGATATATAAAAAATACCAATTGTTCTGAAAGCTACAAAACTAACAGGAGTACATTAGAGCTAATCTAAAAGATATAAGATAGACACAGCTTAAAATCGGTATTATAATTGTTGGAGCTTGCCAAGAAACTTTGTTTTGGTCATTTAACTATTCATCAACTACGCCATAAGAAATAACAACAATGGTTTCATTGAAACTTTCCCAAACTTTCAAAATCTAATAACTTATAAAGAATAAATGCATGCTATTTCTTTCTACTGACATTTGAAGTTTCACTTTTTATCCTCCAAATTTGTTATTTATTATCTATTTATCACTTATTCAGTTATTGTCAAAATCATTTGAATAAATTTTATGAACAATATCAGAATAAATTATTTCAGTAAAATTCTTCCTTTAATCAAAAAAATATTTGTTAAGTTTTATGAAGAGTATCAGAATAAAACTTAACAAATATATCTATGATTAAAGAAATTTTACTGAATAATTTCAAAAATCAGTCAGGTAGTAGAAAATAAAGAGTTTTAAATTAAAGAATTTTATTTCTTTTAATTGTAAAAAATGAAACTAATTATTTATGAGGTAGCTCAAAAAATTTATGTTTTCATTGTCCTTCAGAAAATACTTTGAAATTTTTATCTTCATGCTGAAAGTGTTACAATTGTTACACATTACCACAGACTTTTGACATGTCAAAATTGACATGTCAATTTTAAAAATGCACTGAATGATATTCATATAACTTGCTGAATTATATAAAAATAGTTCAGTGCATTTTTTAATGTACAATAATATATCAAAGAAATTTTATAAGATATAAATTAAAATCATACATATATATCCGTAAAAAAAATTTTTCATAAATACTTCTTAATAATATAGAAAGTATAATTTATTTTAAATATTTCAGATTTGTTCGAGTGTTCGAAAGCTTTTTCCTGGAGAAAACGATAATTCCTCTTGCCAAGAACAAGAAAATTATGGTCATGAAATAGATATGAACAAGAGGAATGTTTCTCCAAGATTTGAGTCACAAGCAACATCTTTTATTGGTGATAATTTATATGGTACTTTTCAATTTGACATGAGAATAACATAATATATTCTAATTAAAAATATCAAAATACTGAAAATAAACTGTTTAATTTTAAATATCTGTTTATCATGCCATTTTCTGTGGATTATGCCTGTTTTAACAGATAAAGACATATTACAAATACTGACTTAATGTAATAAATTTTATATATTTTTTTATGTTTTGGGTTTAATTTTCCTTTCTAGTTTTTTATCATTAATCACTTTTTCTCAAAATTAAATCAATTGCAAATATTTTTATTGTTAAAATATTAATACCAAAGCTTTGCAATCTAAAATGAAATCAGTTTGATTCATAGTTGTTTTAAATAAAAGTTAACTTGCATGGACTTAGATAAACTATACTAGTTCATACTTTTTGTAAGGTAAAAAAAAATTATCATATATTAAGTTATTATATTTGAAAAATTATTTGTGTTAACATTTTTCTGTGTCTTATTTAAATTAATAAAAAAAGACTATAAAATGAAAGCCTTTTACATAAGAAATATATACAAGTCAAATATATATATGTCAAGTAATATATATTTGTCAAGTAATATATACTTTGTTAAAAATGTTTCATTATTTTAGGAACTGAATTTCAAAATTCACAGTGTCTACAAGGAATGGATTATATTCCATGTGAATTCTGTAGTAAATACTTTCCATTTGAAGAAATTATAACGCATGAGGTTTGTGCTTCTTGTTTTTGTTGCTCATTTTTATTTTTTCATGGTTTTTATTTAATTATTGTAAATTAATAATAAATTAATTGTTGATAATGAAATTATATAGAATAAACACAGCTGAATTTGAATTCCTGTGTAAAATATTTATGTATGTTTTTCATAAATTATGCATTATGTGCATGGATTCCACTAATATATATGCATTATAACTCCTATCTCATCTATATTGAAAAATGTCTCTAGATATTTTTTTAGAATTGTTCAAGTGAAAAAAATAATTCAATTAAAAAAATAATGGTAAAAACTATAGCTGCTAATGACACATTTTTCATAAGAAAATAACAAGATCAATTCTTAACTCATAGACTTGTGTTAATAGAGGCTTTGTAGAAAGATCAAATGTTTCTTTTATGAAATGCTGTGAAACTTTGGAATTGTTAATTTATTGTGCATGTGTGAGAGAGACTTGAACAGAAAATAAACCAATAACCATTGACTTCTATAATTTTTTTATTAATGTTTTCACTGTGTCATGAAAAATTCTTAAAATTTTTGTTGCATTCTATTTTAATGTCTTGGGTGCAAAATTACTGTTTTTGGGAAACAAGCTTTGGTTGTTCATTCTATTTACATTAAAATTGTTTACCTATGCCAAGATTTTCATAATGTATGTTATATAATTAATAATACAGAAATCATGAAATATTGCATTCAGATTTTATTTCATAATGAATATTAATTGTTATAGTCACATTTGTATTGCCCTCATGAAAATTATATGTATTTATGTAGTAAATTAAATTTGAGATATATTTTTAAAATATACTATTCTATGTACTTTTATTAAATTAAATTTTTTTTCAATGGTAAGGATATATATTAATCATAAAGCTTGAAATTTTGCAATTTAATAAAACTAATTTATAATTTTATTAGTTCAAAGCAATAATATGGTTAGTTAACCATTTTGTTTCTAAAATTTTAATATTTAGTTACAGTAATTTAATACTTTATATATTTTTTTAGTATTTGGAATAAAATGAAGTAATAAAATATAAAAGTAAATTTTGCTTCTACTTTAAAATTGCTTAGATATGAGTAAAAAAGAATTTTTTAAAAAATCTAAAACTATTGAATTAGTATGATGTGCTCCTTTATGTTGAACTGATTAATAGCAATTTTATTTATAAGAAATATATTAATTTGCAATTTTACTGACATATTTTCCAATATTTTTGGAAAAAAAGTATTAATTTTCCTAATGTTTTTCAACTGTATCAGTATTTATTATAATCAGTTAGAAAATATCTCATTAAGTATTTTTATTCCTGTGTGATAAAAATATTTCCTTAAAATAACCTTTAAATTTTATTTACATTATAATTTTTTTATTAAAATCTAGTTTTGTAATTTTAAATTCATAATGTATCATTAAGCATATTAAATGAAAAAGTCTCATAGTGATCAATATATTTCAAACGAAAATCACAAATTAAAATACATTTACAACCAAGTTACATATTTATCATCAGTTCCAGTGACACCTCATTTTTTAAAGTAATTAAGAGATCAAACTGTAATTACTCAAAAACAGTTGTGCTATTATATTGCTTAAGATATAACAAAATTTGCTCTAAATAAAAAATAGAAAGATAATTAAGAAGTATGGTGAATAAATGTAAGTACTAAATTTAAAATCTTTACAATTATTAATGCTATTAAATACTTATTGATCATAAATAAGATGTGATTTGAAAACAATAATTTAGACTACTCTCAAAGCTATGATTTTGAACACATGTATAAAATAAATTGATTGCCTTAAAACTTTTATTTTACTTCAACAGCTATGTTTTTACACTATGATAAATTTATATTAATTAGCATTTTTTAAACAGAATAACAATAAAATTTCAGAAATATAAAATCTAAAAAATATTTATTATACTTTGTTTTTCCTTGATGGAATTTTTAATTCTCAATTTTCTCAAAGTATATTTAAATAAAATTTTAACATTACATTTTCTGAAAATGGATAAATTATATTTTAATCTGAACTTTAAATTGTTATTAATATTTAAATAATATCACAATTTCTTATTTTTCTGTCTTCCTTTTGTATTTCAGTCTGGTTGTCGTCCAGATTTAACTGCTGTTCAACCCAAAGCAACTGAGTCTTCACCATTTATTCAAATGACTGATGAAAGTAAAGAAAAGCTTACTAAAGATTTGATTAAGGAAAAACAAAAATATTCTTTACCAGAAAGTTCTAGTAAAAATCAATTTTCAGATTATGAAGCACATTTTGGTAATAAGACAAGAACAGAAGAAAATTTCTCTTTTATGGAAAAGTATAATGAAAAATATAATAATTATTCATTACCTAATAAAAGTAACAATTCTATTTATCCTACTATCTCGGGAAATGTGGGAAAAGAATGTATAATGGGAAATGCTGAGGAAGAATCTCTGGCTTCAAATATTCATAGTAACAAACATAAAGAGTTTCCTCAAAACAGCTATTCTGATGATAAAAATGTTCATACTAAATTTGGAGTGTCAAAGGATTGTTATATCTATTCAGAAAATTCAAATAAAAAATATCGAGGGAATCATTTAGATGAAAAATATTGCAATGAAAATGCACAACAGAGTAATCAAAATCTTTGTGAAGATGTTAAAAGCTTATATAATGAAATGAGAAATGCTGGAATAGAATATCTGGCTTCAAATATTGAT
>JAPDSC010097423.1:110601-128233 GCA_026290005.1 Latrodectus geometricus | reverse complement strand
TATACCACAGAAAAATCAAAGTCTTCATGAACATGCAAAAAGCTTACTTGAAACATCTGAGACACCAGAAACTATGAATTATTCAAGAAAGAAGGAATTAGCTTATCTCTCTGAGGATCCACAGACAAAAAACATAAAAGAAATTGCACCATATGTGGCCCATGAAAAAAATATTCACTTGAAACAAAAATATTTATGTAATGAGAAATCAAAATGCATAAATAGTGTTAAATCATTTGAAGCAAGTGAGCCACTTCCATTTCAGAATATATCATTTGTAGATGTGACAAAATCAGATGAAATTCTTGACAAATCTAAGAAAATAAAAAAGGTAGTGAAGTTTTTTGAATTCTAAATTATTTATCAATGACTATTGAATATGTAATGCCAGTGTAAATCAAAAGCTGGAATCATAATCCTTATTGTGATATTTATATTTTTTTTCTAATTTATTTGTAATATTTTTGACTTGATTCGCTAAAGTAAAAATATGTATCTCTTACAATACATGAAATAACAAGCTTTATTTTTATTCTTCATTTAATTTTTAAGAAAAAAAATTGTAATGTATAAATTTTTTAAATGTAATTTTTTAAAATGTTATACATAAATATAGAGAGAAGGGGGTAGGAGGGATAATCCTGTATTGTTAAGATTGATCAACAGTGATAATTTCAAGAAGATTCTTGTAAAACTTACTGATATTTAGCTTCTAATAACTTTTAAAACGAGGTTTAGACATATTTATAAAAATATATATTTACTTCGTTAATATTTAAATGAAAGAAATGGTTTATTTACAAATTTTTCTTTTCTGCGCGTCTTTGTTTTTCACTTCACATTAACACCTTTCTCGCCATTCTTTTTATTTGCTATTGCTATAGCTTTTAATTTAAAATCTGCTGTGTAAATTATAAATTTTTGCTTCTATATGAAGATATACGAATTTGAATATTTTCAAAACGAAACAGCTCAGGTCATGGCAAATTGCAAAATGATGTTAGTGAAATGCAACGGTAATATCTTTATGAGGAACCGAATTAGTTTTTGAGTGTAATTGGACAAAGCTGATTATAGCTTAAATAACTCAGGTGTGTCTTGATACCACCTGTTATTTATTTTATGAAACATAAGCAGTATTTCTTTCAAAACTTTCTTGTAAACATTTTTGATGGAGAATGTTTATTAGATAATCCACATTGGTGTATAATACGCACATCGAAATTTGAAACTTTAACGCGTGATCCGCAAATTATATACAAAAAATACGGTAGATATTTTTAAAATTATAATATAATACGGATAAATTCTTACATTTCTGAATGAAATCTATATAGATAAATTCTTCTCTGTTCCTCCACCAAATTTTTGTTTAAGATTGAATTGAAAACAGCTAAGAGTAAAATAAAATTTATATCATGATGTTGATCTTCTGCTAACTTAAAATCAAAACTGTTTCATTTTGAAAATTTAAATTACAAATGTTGATATTAAAATGTCATCAATACTGATTTAAACAAATTTATTATATTGGAAGCTTTCTTTCTGAATTTTCATGGTACAAAACGGCTCACATCAAGACAAATTAAGAAATGGCGTTAACAAAATGTAACTGTAATATCTTTACAAGGAACTGAATTCGTATTTGACCATAATTGGACAAAGATGATTATAGCATAAATAATTCAAGTGTGTCTTGGTACCACCTGTTATTTATTTTATGAAACATAAATAGTATTTCTTTCAAAACTTTCTTGTAAGCTTCTCTGGTGGAGAATTTCATTTTATCAGATTATCCGTGGCGGTGTATAATACGCACAACAAAATTCGGAATTTTTTTAACATGAAATCCGCGAATTATATACAGAAAAATACGGTATATTTATATATTACTTATAAAAATGTTATTTATTGAATTACTACTTATATTGCACATATTATGATTTACTGTGCCTTTTTAAAGTCAAAAATTGTTACAAATTTATTTTTTCTTTCTAGGTGATTAATTTTTACTGTATTAATAAAGATTTTCTTAGAATATATATCTAGATATTGTTTAGTAATTTATTTAACAAACAGACTTTTATCATAATTTATTATTAATTAACTTTATGATTCTAGTTACATATTAATGATTTTTCATAACATAATTAATCATATTTATATTTTTTATGAATTGAAAAAATTAATGTAATTTTTTCTAATATTAAATTTTTCCATTGTGTAATTAGATTGATTTCAATTTTTAGTGGGAACCCTCTTCTAATGTCTCAGTTTCTCAAATCAAGAAATCTGAAATTTCTTCACCAAATAAAAAGAATTCTTCAAAAAGTAATGAATTAGATAAGCCTAACAAATTTCATTCTATGTGGCAAAAAATAGATTCTGAAACTATTGAACATTTGCAATCAAATCAGTCTTTTGGTTCTTGTCAGAAACCATTGTGTGAATCCGAAGTCAATTTTTTACAGCAACAAGTTGACACTTCTGATATCAATCACTCAATAGTAAGTTGTACTAAAGCTAACGATGCATTAGGAAATATCTCAAATGTTACACAAAGTGATGTTAAAGATCTAAAAAGTTATTCTGATTTAGAGTTGCCTATGACAAAAAGAAAATATGTAATTGATAATTTCCGTGACAAATTTGAATCGCACCAACACTCAACACAAAATAGAAAATTATATGCTGATTTTTCTGTTGATAATGATGATAATGTAGAAACTACATCTTCTAAAATTACAGAACTTAATAAAAAAGATGAGTTGATTCTTAAAAGAAAACAGACACAGCTGGTTGACATCACCAAAAAATATGATCCTTACCAGGTGAGTGGAAAATTAAAACATTTTTAACTTTTCTTATTTTTATATTTTAATAATACTAGAATTCACAGTTTTATAAAATACAAAATTTATATTTTCTTTTCTTTCATATAATTTATCATCAATATTATTTATCATCTTTCTGCATATTATCATGAAAAAGCAATTGACATCACAGAATACATTCTTTTATGAATTATGTTTATAGAATTCACCACTTTTCCTACAATTTTTTCAATCAGTTAAGGATGAAAATCAGTAGCTGCTTAGAAAAAATAAAAATTGTATGCTTCGGCACTAAAATTTTTTAATTTGAATTAATTGAAAAGAAATTCATCACAATTTTTGTAGAATTATAATTGTATTATCATGGTAAGATTTAAATGAAAAGGGTTAAAGTTCTGGAATTTATATTCATTATTTATGAGTGAAAAAAAAATAAGTTTGTACTTTGAAAAAACATTGAAATTTCACATTTTAAAAGTTTTTTTGTAAGTATTCATTTTTAAACAAATTCAATTTTATATCTATAATGTTTGAATAACTTTATTTAAATCTTGGATAAACCATGATTTAAATATTATTTTATTTTTAAATTAGTTTCATGCAATTTCTTATCACTTAATTATTTTCTACTATTTTTTTTTCTTTTTTTTCTTGTGATATATTATGAAAGTTAGTTAACTGCTTGAATCATTTCAACATTTGTTATAAATACTTATCATTCCCAGAATTTTTTACATTTCATCTCCCTTATATTTTATCATATCTTATAGACAAATAAAATAGTGATTAGAAGCTCTTTATTAATAAAACCATGAGAAACTGTGTCTTATAATTAGTATAATTCTGAATCACCACAACTAATGTAAATATTATTCCCTTGAATTTAATTTAACAAACAAACTAAATAAAAAATGAAAAGTTTAATTTAAAATTCATGTTTTCCCTATTTAAACAGTATTTAATTCTTTAATCTATACTTCTAACCCTTCAAGAAGTTTACTTTCTTTAAGTAAACATTAGTGTCATAATCCCAAAGACCTCTGTGATGTCTCTTTTGTTTTTTCCTTTTATTTTCTGGGATTTCTTTACCTTTTATCTATAACTGTGGTTTCTTTGCTAAAAAAATCATTTCATGGATATATGAAAAGTATATATGAATATTAGCATTGATATACTGCATTTCTCCATGGTGCGTAGTGTTGTCATGATCCTGTAATAAGTCATTTTTCTATAGAGTATACTTCTAATTCTTATCTTGTTATGGATCATCAAATGGGATGTTATCACAAATATTTTGTCATTGAAAGAACAGAAAGCAAATTTTATAATTTCCATTCTTAATTTATAAGAGTATAAATTCTGTTGTTGGGAATAAGAAAATTATTTGAAAGTTGATTCAATCTTTTTTGATTGAAGTGTTAGTAAAATTGAACAAAATCATACAAATGAAATTTCTTAATACTGTCCACAAGACCTTTTTTTTAAGTAAAAGAAATAAAACAAGTCCTATAATCTGCTCCCTTTTTTATTTTTTTATTTGTTTTTTTTTTTATTTATTTATTTATTTTTTGTAAATAATAGAAAATATATATTGCCGATAATGTAAGAGTCAAATAAAATGAAGAATACGCAATATGATTAAAAATATAGTGAATTATACAGAAAAAACGTTTACTATGAAAAAGGTCTGTTTGAATTCACCTCATTGCAAAATGTGATAAAGAGAGGTGAAAGCACAAGACTGATCAAATTCTATAGTTCCAAGAGGATTCTAGAAGAAATTGATTTTTAGTTTTTATTAACTTTTAAAATGGGGTTATAAAATTTTTTAAAAATGAAATATATTTCTTTCATTTAATTAAACAAAAGAAAAGAATTATTTTCAAACTTTACATTGAATACTTTTTTTATGCATGTTTTGTTTTATACCTTAACACATATTTTCCCTTATTTTTTATTTGACTTCCTTAAAGCTTTCAGTTTAAAATCTGCTATATAACTTTTAGACTTTTACTTCCACATGATGATATATGAATTTGAATATTTTCAGAACAAAACAGCTCAGTTCAAAATAAAATGTGAAATGATAATATATAATAGCAATAGTAACCTTACTGGAAAAACTGAATTCATTTTTTAGCATAATTGGACAAAGCTGATTATTGCTGAAATAACTTGGCTATGTCATGACACTACCTGTTATTTAATTTTTTTTTTTAAATATAAATGGTTTTCTTTCAAAACTTTCCTCTATGCTTTTCTGATGGAAAATGTTTTTGTCGGGCTATCTGCAGTGGCATATAATACACAATGAAATTCGAAACTTTTTAACACATAATCCGCGGGTTATATATTAGGAAATATAATAACATAACAGCAATCATTTTCCTCTAATTATAAGTTTATAAAGAAATATCTAGGTTAATCTGCGCTTTAGGTCCCCAACTTCGCCAACTCATGAATTTGAAGCGTTTTCTCAGTAATTGCTCGCATGCTCAATAATTACTCGTTTATTTTAGCCTTTTCATTGGTCGCTAATTAAATTTAACTTTGAAATAGCGGTAAAATTTTCGCCATAGCATCGTTGTTTTTGAAAACGCGCCAAGGAGGGGAAGGCCTAAAGCGCATTTTTACCAATATCTATTTATTATTAAGTGGTATATTTAGACAACAAATCTTCCACTTTTCTTCTTCTTATTATTATTATTAGGAAGATTGACCACACTACACTCAATTAGCTGTGATTACTGATAGCATACTAGAAGTGAGGATATTGATGCTGTTTGAAGAGTTACTAATACACTTCTAGATGTTTCCAAAAGCATGGTTCCCCCAAGCACTCCCCAATTCCATGCAAATATCATAAACATTGATGTGTGTGGTAAAGTAAATGTCAAGTATAATACAAGAATCAGAAAAAATTTTTAGGATATCTTTCATGGGTTTCCTACTGCAGCAAATCTTGTAGCTTAAAATAACTAAAGCTTTTTCTCATCGAGTTTGACAAAATAATCAAAAAGAATCTTTTGCAAGATGTCTCTTCTATCTCATCAACTTCTTGCAAAGTATTGTGGAAGAAAAAGTATCTTGTGGTTTGTATTAGGATTTCTCTATCCCAGAATTACAAACAGAAGCTATCACATATTTTTCTCAATATGATATTGCCAATCTTTCAGGTGTAACTTTTGCAAGAGTATCTAGCATGATCTTAAAATTCTCAGAGCCAAAGAGCTAACTGAAGAAACCTATAGTTTCATTATATATCAAATATATATATATAAAATCATAATATATTATGCACAACATATAAAATGGGACTTTGTTTTAAAATTACTTTGTAACTTCAGAGTATAGTTTAAATATGAAATTTTCCTGTACAAAATCCATAGAATATGTGTTAAAAAGTTTCAAAATTTGTTGTTTGTATTGTATACCATCACAGATAATCAGGTAAAATATGATTTACATCACAAACTCACAAAATTTTGAAAATAATGAGCTGTTTCTTTTTGAAAATATTCAAGTTTCTATTTTGTCATGTGGAAGCAAAAATTTTTACATTGTGAAGATTTTAAACTTAACTATAGAAAATCTTAACTATAAAAGGAAGGCAAATAAAAAGAAAATGATGACTAACTCGTTAATGTAAGGTGGAAAACAAAGCATGCACAATACAAAACAACAAATGTTTCCAATGTGTAGTTCAAAAGTAATACATTTCTTTCATTTATTTATTTGACAAAACTAATATATTTTATATTTAAAATATTATAAAATTTAGTTAATTATCTAAATATTATAAAATTTAGTTATTTATGCTACAAAAATCTTTGTCCAATTACATTCAAAAACGAATTTGGTTTAATAAAAATTTTACAGTTGTAAATTAGCTAATGTCATTTTGCAATTTGCCAAGATGTGAGCTGTTTCGTTTTGAAAATATTCAAATTTGTATATCGTCATATGGAAGCGAAAACTTTTAAGTTACACAACAGATTTTAAATTAAAAGCTATAGCAAATGGAAAAAGAAATGGTGACAAATGTGTTAACGTGAAGTGAAAAACAAAGCATGCGCGGTATAAAAGAAAAATTTATAAAATACGCAGTTTGTAAATAACCCAGTTTTTTCATTTAAATATTAACGAAGCAAATATATATTTTTAAATATGTCTAACATTGCTTTAGAAGTTATTAGAAGCTTTACAAGTTTAAGATAAGTTTTACAAGAATCTTCTCGAAATTAACGCTCTTGATCGATCTCATGTTTTCATCTCAAGTTTATCTTATTTTGCAATGAGGTGGATCCAGACAGATCTTTTTTCATAATAAATGCTTTTTTTCTGTACAATTTATTACATTTTTAATCATACTTTGCATTTTTTAATTTTATGTGACACCCATATTATCAGCAGTACATATTTTAAGACTATTCGCCGAAAAAAATTGATGCAGATCATGTGACTCTTTTCTTTTCTCTTTTACTCGAAAAAAAGGTCATGCGGATAATATGCTTCTACAAATTATATACAGGAAAGTACGATACTAAGTAAAAAACAGTCAAAGCTGAATTATAGTTTTCCTTTGAAAACTGGATTAAAAATAAAGTTTACTTTAAAAATAGCAAAAATGTTTTATGTTTTTGTAAAAGTTAAATATTGCATGATATTTCTATACAAAAAAGATAAAATTTAAACAAATTATTTAATTAGTGAATAAAAATGTCTTATGCACAAAGAGTATGAATTAAAATAATTTTTGTGCTATTTTTAAACTAATGAAATTATAAAAGAAAAATATAGAATGGCTATGTCAACTGAGACAATCTTGAGAAACAAAAATATATTAATTATTTATGATTATACATTCTTTTCACCTGTGCAATTTCAAAGCATTTGGATATTTTTTACTGATTTGACATAGAAAAATGATCTCGGGATCATATTTAAATAGAAAAATTGCATTTTATTTACACAAAATATAAGCTAGACTTTTGCTAATATTTTTATATAACAGAATTTTATGACCTATGATATAAATTCATATGTGTCTTAAAAATTTATAAATGTTTTAACTATTAAGATAAAATATATTTAAAGTTAGAATTAAGATTAATTTGCAAAATAATTGTACTTGGTCATGGTGTTAAGTGATATATTATGCTTTTTTTTTTTTTATTTTTAGGAGTCCTTGAAATTGTGGAACAAAAACTTTCCTTGTGATTTAGACAACCAAAGTTTAGTAAATCGCCCCCCAAAAAATGAATTCCAGGATTTTCATGCAGTTAAAGAAACAAAATCAAATTTTAAATCGGCCAGTTCTGATTCTAGCAAAACAATTTTAGGAAAATGTGAAAATTATAATTCTTCAACAAAACCTCTTGACCAACAGATGAATGATCTATCTATTAAGTATATGGAAGAAAGAAACAATGAGAAAATTGAACAATCAGGAATAAAAGACTACAATTTGGACAGCTATTTTCAGTTTTTAGATTCTGACACAAGTAATCGCCATATAAATGAGATTTGCAATGTTTGTGCAAATGAAATGTGTCTGTGCCAAATTAAAGAAAGTCTTGATGCTGAAGGAGAGAGAAGTCAAAGCTTCCTTGAAAAATCTGAAAATAGAGGTATTTGTGTTATTTCATTTTTATAGAATTCAGTTAAAATGTTTCATTTCTATGCAAAAAAATTCTACATCATGTATCGTAGAAATTTAATGTGTAATATGGTTATTTATTACATCTTATTCCTATTATAATAAAAAATATATAAACTTAATTTATATTTTTATAATTTACTTTTTAAGTTTCATAACCTTCTCATTATTGCAGCAATACAAATTTCACTATTTCTTTGAATAATGTTATGGATCACAGCTTTTTATGAAAACAAATAAAATTATAATTTTTGATAACTTCTTTTTCACTCTCATTTTTAATAAAGAGAGTGTTATACCAACATATTTCCCTGTACTTAGCCCTGAGCAAACTTTTTTATGTCACAAAATTGAACTGAAAAAGTTTAACCACAAAAAGAAGTTTAAGGTTATATATTCCTATAGGTGAAATTAGGACAATCTCCATAATTTGAAATTCATGTTTTGCCTTAACAACCAAATTAGTCACTCTCTTGTGTAAACTTGCCTTTTTGAACGCAATTGGTTTTATTCATTTTATATAACATTTTCTATTTGATTTCTCAATTTATGGTAATTTTAATTAAAATTTATACATTTATTATTGTATTTTAAACTTTTTATTGTTGAGCTTGGGTTTTACATCTCTAAAATTTAACTTTTGGGGCAGCTTGTCCTTTTTAGACCTAGCGCCACAAAACCCAACCCAACAAACCAACCAACTCTTGTGTAAACATCTGGATCACTAATATGGAAGAATTAAGATTATAGTTTTACTGCTAAATTTGTGATAGCCATATTTTATGAAATAATTATTATAACCAGATAGTTAAATCATGGCATTATTATTACTACTGATTATTATTACTGTACCATTTTGATATCTTCCTACTTGATAATGCTAAAATCAGTCCTATTGGTCATGCTCAAAAATTATTGAAAAAGAACAATCGAGAAGCTTGAAATATGCCAAATAGTCTTGCTTTAAGAATTTAATATAAATAATATTAGAGATGAAGGCTGCTGTAACAAATACAAATACCCACCATCTATTATTTACTAGAAAGTTTTTTTGTGAATAGTGGGCTATATACAAATGTTACAAGAGCAAATACTGGGTAACTTCCAATTACCCACTTAATAGATATGCATACAGAAAGCAAAAATGCTATATCCATCTCTCAACAACATTGACTTGGCTCAAATTTCATACCTTTCACTTCAAATAACCCCCCAATATCCTACTTTGTCATTGTGAACCCTATACAAAATTTAGTATTTCTTTTATTTAAAATTAAAGCATTTTTTTAGAATGTGATCTTCTTCAAACAATGATGTGAAGACAACTGCCAATAAATGTCCCTATAGGTAAAGATGTAATATTTTATCAAGATGGATTAAAAAAAAGATGTTCTATGGGTAAAATACTGGGGTTAAATGTTGATCTGTGGATTAAAAATGGATTTTGTAAGCATATAACTCAGTAAACAGCTCATAAGTTCAATTCTGAATATGATTTTTTTAATCATTTGAATCAATTTAAAATCCTCGTTTCTAAACGATTATTTTGAACAATAAACCAACAAACCAGCCATTAAAATGTATTTGCCGTATTATCCGCACAACATTTTTTTTCGAGTAAAAAGAAGAAAAGCATCGCATAATCTGCAGCAATTTTTTTCAGAACAGTCTAAAATATAATAATGCTGATAATATTGGTGTCACATAAAATAAAAAATGCACACTATGATTAAAAGTATAGTAAATTGTACAGAAAAAAAGCATTTATGAAGAAAAATCTGTCTTGATCCACCTCTTCACAAAGTTAAATGATGATGATTAAGCTTGAGCTTGATCTAGAACGATAATTTTGACAAGATTCTTGTAAAACTTATCGATATTTAGCTTCTAGTAACTTTTAAAACGGTGTTAGACATATTTAGAAATACATATGTTTGCTTTGACTAATATTTAATTCCCATTAATGTTTAAAGGAAAGAAATGGATTATTTACAAACTGCGTATTTTAAACATTTTTCTTTTATGCCGCACATGCTATGTTTTTTAGTTCACATTAACACATTTGTTGTCATTTTTATAATTTGCTTTCGCTATAGCTTTTAATTTAAAATCTGCTGTGTAACTTATAAGTATTCCTTCCATATGACAATATATGAATTTAAATATTTTCATAAAAAAAACAGCTCTTGTCAAGACGATGTTAGCAAAATGCAACTGTAATATCTTTACGAGGAACTGAATTCGAGACAAAGTTGATTATGGCTCAAATAACTCAGGTGTGTTGTGATATCACCTGTTATTTAGTTTATGAAACATAAATAGTATTCCTTTCAAAACTTTCTTGTAAAGTTTTCTGATGGAGGTTTTTTATCAGATTATCTGTAGTGGCTTATAATAATGCACAACAAAATTCGGAACTTTTTTAACACATAATCTGTGGATTATGTACAGGAAAATATGGTAATTTATATTTGATTGTAATTTTTGTAACTTTATATTTTAATATATTTAAAAATTAATGTCAAGTTATTTATTGTACAATTTAATCATAAGTATGATAATTTGTACCTATACTGAATGTGAATGAAATTTTTATCAAATTTTCTGATTTTTGTGTTTAAATAAATTTTATACTTCATTAAATTTTATTGAATGCTCTTTATGAGCCATAAACAATGTGATGTTATGTGCCATTTCTTAAATGGCAAATTATTTTAAGTGCATTATATTTAGCATTAAAATCATCTACAAAGCAATTACATTATTATTACATTTAGCTGCAATGTAATGACTAAAGCATTTAGAAATTGTAATTTGTAGAATATAAATGTTAAGCATATCCTTTGTACTTGTTTTTTGTACATTAGTTAGCAAAATAAATTTTCAAAGAACAAGAATTAAACTTATTCTTTGTAAATATTGATAACTATTAAAATCCATATAGGTATTTAGTTATATACTTTATTTATGCAAGAATTTTCATTGAACAAGAACTTGAATCTTCTATGATTAGTTTTAATCTCAAACAATCTGCAAGTGATTTTGTACACCAACTTTTTTCCAAGCCATTACTTCACAAAATTATCAATTCTTTTTAAAATTAATTTTGATCATAAATATTCCTGGTGTAAGCACTACAAGTTAGCTACAAAACTATTAGCTCGTGTGGCCTTGATATGGTAGAATTACATTGAATGGATTACGTGATGCTGTTTGTCTTAGCTCCATTGAATTCTAAACTGCATTTTCCATTACGAAAAATTTGCTTTCTTCATAAAAATAAATCATTTGATTATATGATTTTCAACAAATGGAACTATGTTGTGTATTTACATGTTTTAATAATACAATTTTTAAAAAAATATTTGTTATACAGATTATTTTGCTTCATAAAATATAACCTGATCATTTACAGAAAATGTTTTGAAATTTGGAAATAACAAAGTGTGATTCACCTCAGGCATAAGCAAAATACTTTCTTGATTTTTACACCAGACAATTTTTTAAAATACATTTTGAAATATAATTCCAGTATCTATTTTCATATTTACCATCATCTCTTTTAAAAGCAAAAAAATATTTTAGAACTGAAGACTCCAATATTTGCCTTCTCTCTATGAAGTTAAATATATATATTGCATTCTCGCCCTAATTTCTGAGGTTTGAACAAAGATTCATCCTCTTTCATAGAGATATGTATTCTTCAATTTATTAAAAATTTTGTTTGACACAATAAGTTCGAATAAGGATTTGAATTCATTCACGTTTCTCAGTTGTTAATAATATTCAAAATAATCCAAACACTCTAGAGATGTTGACTGGAACTCTCATAAAATAATTGATTTAAGTTTATTGTAATTATCTTCTTTTACATAAATTATTCAAGTTTTTATAATTTTTGTTAAATGTTCAATGTTTAGATTTGAAAAGTTTATGTCTGAGTTTTCACTTGAACAGATCTTTCTTAATAATATTAATTGTGCTTGTATCTGTGGCGAATTTATTTTCTCTAATTCTAATTTAATTTCACTTAAAGATTTTCCTCGCTCATTATTGATTCTTTTATCTTCAAGAATATTATCAATTTTACCATTTACAAATTTGGTATCACTTTTATAAATATCTGAATTATCAATTAACATTTAATCCTAACCCTTTCGAAAAAGCATTAAATCATCTTTCCTTAAACCCCTGATTTTACTTATTGTGAAAAGCAAACTTAATATACGACATCACAATAAAAGCACAAAGATTATATTATAATATCAGTTTAAATTTACCACAGAAATGGGCAACACAATTAGTTAAATGTAACTCACTGTGGTTAGAAATTAAAAATATCTCACTACACATCATTCTAGTAGTTTAACACATTACAAAAAACTATAAGTCATAATTTTACACATTATACTTGAAACCTATTCACAAAAATCAAATTCTATTCATCACAAATACTTCAAAAGGAAATGCAAAAATTGACGCTCCTCAGAACAAAAGAGAGTTGAAACACATGTCACAATGAAAAAATCATTTCTAATTTTACACTCCTTATCCCTCTTTTGACACCAGAAATGATGACACAAAACATAATTCTAAGGGAAAGGAACAGATAAACTGTAATAAAAGAACTACAATTGATAAAAACCAAAACTTGAATTTTCATTCATTTTTTTATTAATGGGCAATATACTCACTATTTACAAAAAGGTAATACATTAGTATAAGAAAAAAGAATACCAGTTCTAGGCACTAATCACCAGTGTTAACATGCTTCAAAAGTTTTGCAATACATATTTATTGAATTCTTACAAAGAAATTTCCTTTACATTCAATGCATTTCTCCATGTGCCAAAACCAATCCTTAAAACGTCTTTGCCAAGTTTCATTAGGGAGTGAAGTATACTTGTTGACCATCAGAAGGTTCTTGTTACTGTCAAATCATTCTTTTAGATCTATTTTCACATGTAAAAACAGTGCAAAGTTTCAAGAATCAAGGTCTGGAATGTGAGGAAGAGTTTCACTCCTGTACTGGTCAAATACTTGATGCAGGTTTTGACGCAGTGATTTATAGAGTTTCTATGAGGGAGAAACCAGATGTTCATTCTTGATTTTGTGTGCAAGTTTCTCATGGGTAATAAAACTTAGGCAGGCACTATTCATTGAAACACCTAGCTGTAACTGTCTTTTGTGTGTCCAAAATGGTATGCTCTACGTCCACTTGATTTGAAAAATACAGTTATCTTTTGTTAGCAGATTGATATTTTCTAACAGTGACCAATAAGTTCTCACCAACCACCCAAACTTTGTTTTGAGCTTTAGCTACCACATTATTATAGTACAGTTAAGTACATACAGAGATAGTCTTTTATCAAATATTATCAGCATCTTTTGACAAGTCATCTGAACTTGTTGTCAAAAGATGCTGAAAATATTAGACTATGAGGTATCCAATGACAAAAATATTTATTTACATGTAAGTAGTTACTCTCATTAAAATGAATTTCTGGTGCATGAAGTTGTACAACAGATTGAATTGTCGAGGGAAACTGAATAAGCTGTAAAACAAAATATCATAATTTTTTTTTTTTTTTTTAGCTTTTTTCCCCCATTCATTTTATTTATGAAAGGAACTGAATTTGATGTCAAACTCTACTTCCCTATCATATATTTGCTGTCCACCTATTTTCAATCATTGTTACCTAAATGTCTAATGTTTCCATGTGTTGTTCATTGCTCTCAAACAAATCAAGTTTTTTGATATTATATGAAACTTATTTCATATAGTAAAAACTTGAAAAAAACTATTACATATGCTATGTATAAATACTATTAAAATATACCATATATAAAAGCTATTAAAGTGTTTATAGTACAGTGTTAGGGACTAGCAACTAATTCATAAAATAACCCATGTACTATGCATATGTATTATGTTCTTGGATCTTTATTATGTCTGATCAATATGTATCTTTGATCATCTTTGAAGGATCCTATTTTTGAACTTTATAAATCAATTCTATTATTTTTGATAAATAATTGTCTTTAAAAGTTTTTGTACAACAATTCTAATGCTTTTGTAAAATAAATTTCCTTACAAAAATAAAATTTGATACATGTTTTTCGTTTAATAACATTTGCTGTTTTGGAAAATCAACAAAATGAAAATTCTTGTATATTAGAAATTTATTTACTATCAGATGATGCTACAGAGGCTAAATTAACAATTAATTTTTTTTAATTAGTATTTTAATGATGTGACCAGAGGCAGTGTTTTTTTCTTGCTTAATATTTTAAACTGGTGTAACACCAGTGATTAAAGACAAGAAAAACTGTCTAATAGTACTTGTCCTAGTAAGAGACAAGAGGTGTTAAATATCAGCAGAAGTTTTTTAAAGAGAGAAGTGAGATTTTTTACAACACAGTGCCAACTTAAGAAACCATCTCGCCATAATGGTGTATATATCAGATGATTCTAGGTGTGCAGGGGTTGTCAATATATGGAGAAAATTTCTTGACATATTCTATGAAATTGTGAAACTTCATTCACACAGATTTGAACATAGGTTCAACAGTTAATTGAACCATGGATGTTGCATTAAATACCTGTTCAATGTCTGCTGAATTTTGATTAAATTACTAATCTTTTTTTATAAGAATTTTCTTTTTAGGGCCTACAATAGACTTTTGGTCAGTGTTAGGTCCTTTTATAACTGTCCTACCATCTAATCTAACTATCAGATAACAAAATCAATTATCGTATTTTCCTGTATATAATCCGCGGATTATGTGTTAAAAAAGTTCTGAATTTCGTTGTGCGTATTATACGCCGCCACGGATAATATGATAAAAAACATTCTCCATCAGAAAAGCTTACAAGAAAGTTTTGAAAGAAATACTGTTTATGTTACATAAAATAAATAACAGGTGGTACCAAGACAAATCTGAGTTATTTAAGGTATAATCAGCTTTGTCCAATTACATTCAAAAACGAGTTTGGTTCCTCTTAAGATATTACAGTTGCATTTCACTAACATCATTTCACAATTTGGCTTGACGTGAGCTGTTTCGTTTTGAAAATATTCAAATTTGTATATCGTCATATGGAAGAAAAAACTTTTAAGTTACACAGTGGATTTTAAATTAAAAGCTATAGCGATAGCAAATAAAAAAAATTTCGAGAAACATGTTAAGTGAAAAATAAAGCACATGCATTATAAAAAAAAATGTATAAAATACGCACTTTGTAAATAATTCAGTTTTGAGGGATACACATAGATGTCAGTTGTCGAGTGAAGGTTAGAGCGGTTGGATTACATCATTTGTCTGTATAAATAGGAAGACTTCTCTTCTCCGGTAAAACTCAAAATGTTCATCATTCTTGGATTGGGATTCGCCTAGTGTGGACGTCTAGATACCAAAGATTATCTGTATCTTGAAGTATCTTTTCTCTGAAACCTTTGGTTTGGAAGATCGTTGACTCTACTCCTCGGACATGAGCGAAAATACTTCCCCTCCACCCAGAGGCGGGAAAAATCAAATACAGGCAGCTGCAGTCTGTTCTAGCGGTTTGTCCTTTTCAGGATTGCCTTTGCCAGCAGACAAGGTTGCGGGATCTTGCACTTATGATCCCAACACGATTAGGCAAGACACTAACAACGCAAACAACTTGGGGTTTGCCTACTCAAGTTACATGAAGCTTCTTCAGGAAATAGCAGTCATCCAGACCTCTCCCAATCCTGACTTTGCTAAATCCAATAAATTATATCGTGAAACTTTACAAATCTTAGCTGGTATAGCTTTTAAAAACTTAGAAAATCACCAAACTAATTTAAGCTAAGCCACGGAAATTTCTGAAATAGAAACTCTTTCTGACTCTTCTGAAGACAACACCCAAAATATAGCTCCACCCACAACTAACGCTAGCGATGTTCCTATTGGTCAAAAAATTTCAAATTGAAAAAGGAAAAAATTAGCACTTAAAGCTAAAAATATGAAAGACTAAATGTTGAAAATGACGATAAAATAAAAATGATGATAGCGAAAAAGATATAATGATAAGTGAAAAAATGGATCAAGATACTGATACAGAAATAAATGCTTCAAATGAAACTGTATTAAATAATGATACAGAAGGATTCCAATTTGATAAAAAAATCCACTAAGATCCCTCCGATCGTTATTAAAGATCCCTCTACTAACTGGAAACAAATCAAAAAAGATCTTTACAAGTTAATTCCTGAACAATACACAGCTAAAATTAACTTGCAAGATACCTTCACCATCAAAGTTGCTTCACCTGAAGCACACAGAAAAACTACCAAATTATTTGAAGAAAAGAAATACAAATTTCACTCTTACATCCTCCCTGATGAAAAAGAAATTAAGGTGGTAATCAGAAATTTACCATTCGATTCTGATTTAGTTGAAATCCAACAGGAACTTGCAAAACTAGGATTTGTTGCAACCAGAGTAGCCCAATCAACAATTTGTAGAAATGGTGAAAGAAGCAAAATACCGCTCTTTCTAATTACTCTCCCCAAAACCAAACAAGCACAGGAAATTTATCATCTTAGATATCTCATGAATCTTAAAATTTCTGTCAAACATTATAAAGGATACAGAGGACCCCCTCAATGCCATCACTGCCAGCGATTTTTTCATGCACAGAGCTCATGCAGGCATGATCCCAAGTGTGTCAAGTGCGCTAGTGATCATCTTACATCTGAATGCACAAAAACCAAGGAGGAAACTCCTAAACATACCAACTGTAATGGCGATCATACGGCAAACTATTCTGGCTGTCCAAAAAATCCTTTCTCAGATGATAATATAAAGAAAAATGAGATTAAATACCCTGACAGAATTATCATGAATAAAAAGGCAATAACACATTCATATTCAGATGCACTCAAAAATAATAAATCTAGAGAATTACAAGATGCCAAAAATGTACTTTAAGAACTAAGAGGTCCTCCAGTGGATTGAAGAATCAGGTCTTGTTGAAATAATTAAATCCTTCAGAACTGGCCAACTGGTCCCCACAATCTCCACTTCTCAATCCAATAATGGTTAAAAGAAATAGCTTTAGACCCCTGACAATGTGCACCTGGAATGCAAATGGCATATACTATAAAATTCA
>JAPDSC010097423.1:93776-107239 GCA_026290005.1 Latrodectus geometricus | reverse complement strand
TATATATATATATATATATATATATATATATATATATATATATATATGTGTGTGTGATTTTATAGCATTGTGAGTTATTATTCAAAGGAAGCGAATTTTGAGTGATATCAGATAATATAAAATTTGCTAAATGTTTGAAATGTCAACAATTATTACAAATATGAAATTGATTATTGTAAATTCAAAAACAGACTTCCCTGATAAATCTAATTTTAGTATCAAAAGATGCCGTCTTAAAATAAAAGAATGTGTAATAGTTGAAAACAACAAGAGAAAGATTTTGATTCACATGATTATAAATACTTGAACATAAAAGCTATCAAGGAGAGTTTTCCAATATTGTTTAATCAAATCTGCTTCATAATACAACGGTAAAATATGTTACTGAAAGAATTGTAGCTAATGATCATGAAAAAGTTTTAACTGCTGTATTTTACCAAGATTTTATTTGTTCAAAGGATAGTTCTTATATTGATGAGCCAAATGAAATAAGTTCTTGTTGAAAATTGTATGTATTCTTGAGGTTTTATCTTGTGGTGAAAGAAAAAATATATTCAACTAATCAAAAAACCATTGAAAAAAGTTTCTTTATATCTGAAGAGTGATTGTGCATATAATTTCAATAAAAAAGCAAAGAACATAAACAAGGGAATTTAAAACCAAAAGCCAAAATTTGTGTTGAAAGTGCTAAAAAAACACTTGAAAATTGATATTAACTAGTATTTTTACGTAGAGAAAAATTCTGTTGAATGGGCATAAAAAGCAGTGGTTCCATATTTTTTAATAATACCTACTCTAAATAAACTGGAAAAAATCTAAGAATATTTCTGTGAAACAATGAGACTTCTCAAAGTTTTTATGTAGTTGAAGTTGTTGATAAAGCTAATAAAAGAAAACATGTACTAAACCTATTTCTGATTTTATTAAGAAAAATTACACTCAGTTACTAACCGAAAGTAGAGAAGACTTAAAATAAGAAACAGAAAATTTGAAGAGAGTAGTGAGCATTCAGCAAAACAAAAGAAAAAGTATTCACCAGAAGAAAGTAGAGTGCAGCCAACTGAAGAAAATCTTAAACATTTGTCTGGGAGGTAGAAAGTGGATGACTGGGAGGTGCAGAAAGCTGTTTTCAAGAAAGTAAGGAATGTTATTGACTGGTTGAAGCCGAAAGTGGTCTGTGGAAAAGTAGAATGCAGTCAACTGGTTGAAGCCAAAAGTGATAAATTAGGAAAGGTGCAAACCTGTTGTGTGGGAGAGGCGGAAAACAGTTTACTAGAGAATGTTGCTCAAAATAATGATATGTTTCTGAAAAGGTCAAAAGTTCTGAATCTCTATTACAGAACTTTGACACTTCAGGAATAGACATATTTGACTGTAATAAAAAAATGTGAAATTAATCAAATTCAAACTGAAATTGATTTTAAACAAAAACATGTAGTTGAAGAAATGTTTAATGATTTACTTTACTTGACAGTACAATTGGAAGATTCTGTTGTGTATCATGTGCTAAAGCTTAGTGAAAGTTCATTTAAGCAAGTTTTTTTTTTTAACTCTACTGATACTGTTAAAATTAATTGCTCAATTTTGCAAGACAGTGGAAACATCACAAACTTTGATAAGTAAGAAACCAATAAACATACGTTCACAATTAGCATAAGGACATGGAAGAAACAAACTCTAATGATTATGAGGTTCTAGAGAACTTATAAAAACACAGAATATCCACTGGTATTACAAAATATATTATCTCCTGTAGTCTTGGATTTGGAAAAGGAACAGGAAAATAGATATAGAGTAGTTTTTTACTTTTTGTGCACACCCAGTGCCTGGCTGTTAATTTGTTGATTTGAAATGAAAATATATTTTCATTTAACAATAATTTGGCTCCAGACATTTTCAAAGCTTCTATTTTAGTTGGCTGGTTGGTTTAATGGTTAGATATAATACTGGTTAATGAAAACTATACATTACTAAACTCCATGATAATCTACATAGAAAAATGTATCAATAATTTCAAAGACTTTTACAGTGATATTAATTCAGCAACACTACTTGAGCAAGTAATGTTATTATATTGAAATAAACAGATGGCATCTATGTTTGCTCTCCATTTCATATCCATTTTGGAAAAATTAATGTCTTTAGAAGTAAAGGAAAAGTGATTGAAGTGAATGGTGTTCTAGTAGATATTCAAAATTAGGAGAACTTAGTGAAGCATTTTTTGTTGAAAATGTTTTTGATGAAAATGAGGTTCCTGCATACTTGGTATCATCTCCTCTTCCTGAAGTGACTGATATGGAAACAGAGATACAAAAAATCAATCATGTTTAATTGACAAAAAAAATCAACAATCCTAACAATAGAGAATAAACAAGAAAACAGATAATTCTAGATTTTTTTAAGCTCCATTAACTTAAGTGCCTAAAATTTCAGAGATATTCTTAAAAATAAATATTTATGCTGTTGGTCTATAATTTACATCAAAAAGTGGAAAAAAATATATCATCACTGCTTTATGCATGTTTTCAAAATGTCCTGAAATTGTAGCTGTAACAGACGTACCTCAACAATAATAGCTCCTGCAAATTTTTAGTCACTTTAGTTCCTAAATGTAATTCAAACTGATCAAGGAACTTCCTTCATTAGTACTTTAACTGTGGAATTTTTAGATTTGGAATTAAGTCTATTAGAAGCTATTCACCATCCACCAAGCAATCCAGTGGGAAATTTCCATAGAACTTAGAGAGGAAAAGAATACTTAAAGTTGTATGTATTGAAGTGGCTTCAGAATGGGAAAATTATCTCCCAGCTGCTCTGTTCACCCAATGAATAGTTACACATGAAAAGTAGACATTTCATTCCAACAGAATCTGTGTATAATAAGAACCTGCAAACATCAGTTACCTAACTTTATGAAAAATGGCTAGAACCTGTGGAAGAAAACAATGTTGTAGAAAATGTCTTTCAATTGATGAATTAAATGAAAAGATTGTCACAGAAACAAATAGAGGATTTAAAAGGAATATTATAGAAATTTTCTGCTTGTTTTTCTTAGACTTAACCCTGGACAACTAATTTAGTTATGTTATAGAGCTAATAAATGAACATATTAGAGTAAACTCATATAAACTCCTTTCTCCTCATCAGTCTGAAATTTTGAAGAAAGAAATTTAGAAAATACTTGATCTCAAAATTACAGAACCTGGTGAATTGGATACTTCACATACTATTTTAATAGAATGTGCTTGAAAAGATCCATGTCCTTCTATAAATTACTGCAAGCCCAATGCAGTAACTAAGAATGAATGTTTTCTGTTACCCAGTATAGAAGAGAGAATATAAATTTTTGCGAAAGCAAAATACATTACTCTTTTGAATTTTGCTCAATGATATGGGCAAACACCATTAACAAGAAGACCTCAATGATATGCAACATTTTTAACTAGCTTTTTGGAAGTTCCCGACCATTTGGTTTTAAAAAATGCATCCTATTTCTTCATTAAAGTCTTGTCAAAAATATTAATGGGTTGTGAGTTAATTTGCTTTCTTATATCTTGATGATATTGCAGTTTTTCTTCTGAATCTTGGGAAAAACGCAATAAAGGATCATCATTCGTTTTAGACAGAATACAGAGATCAAATTTGTAGCTTAAATCTTTGAAGTGTAAGTTCACATAGAAACATGTAAAATATCTTGATTATGCCAAGGACTAAGAACATCTGATGAAGTAAAAGTTAAGACAATGAAAAAATATTTTAGACTCCTAATCCAAAATGAGAACCTTTTTGGGACTCGTGGAGTATTACAAATAATATATTCTTGTTTTCCCTAATTTTCTCTCTTGAAGGACCTTATGGAAAAGGAAAGATTCAGTGAACCGATTCTTGTGATAATGCTTTCCAGGAGCTTAAAGAACTGCTTTGTTGTAAATAAATATTTTATGCTACCCGATTTCAAATGACAATTTATCATCCAAACTGATGCATCTGATTGTGAAATAGGGATGATATTATCCGAGCTAGATGAAAATCAAAACAAACATCAAGTTTTGTGTCTAAGTAAAAAATTTACTCATTGTGAAAAGAAATATTCTACTACAGAAAAAGAGTGTGCTGCTATAATATTACCAAAAAATTACATTTCTCTCTTAATAGTCATAGCGAATTTATCATTTAAACTGACCATAATCCATTAACATGGCTACACTTAAACACTATTACTAATTTTAGACTAATGCAATGGACGATCACTTTACAATCTTATATCTTCAAAATTGTTCATCATAAAGAATTTTGCACAAATGTAGATGTATTAAGTCTATTAAAATAATTTTCATTGCATGTTCTTTTAAAAAAAAAATTTAGCATTTATACATTGTTAGTGTATTTCATTTCACATTTAATGTTATTGGCCTGGTTAACTAAGGTTTGGGTTTTAAAGAGATCAAGAGATTTTCAAGAGGGTAAAACTTTTCCATCAGGGAAAGTTTCTTTTGGCATAGAGAGGTTATGTTAACTACTTTCAATAGTGATATCTAACAAATGACACATCAACATAACATAATGACTATGATTAGACAATTTCTGCTGCATGGATAAGTTGTTTATCGTCTTGGAAAATTCTATCTCTTGCATGTAAAAAAAAAAAATGCATTATATGACAGCTAAAATTTTTCTATTTCTCTTAAGTGATTTTTTCAGGATAACTATTGTTCCAGCAGGGTGGGGGGGGGAGAATGTAATTGCCCATCTCATAACAGATCCACCTCCATGCTTGATAGTTGGAAAGAAACAGCACCCATCCTGTTATAGGAAAATGTGAAGACTATTCATCAGACCATATTTCTTTTTCAACTTGTCAACCATTTTTTGTGAGCGATACACTTTTATAGTCATTTGGCATTAACATCTGTATCAAGTGCAAAAAAGATGGAGAAGCCATACTCCAATATTGGTTGAATAAGAAAAATGTATGTAATTTGTAGTGTACTGGCTTCAGCTTCCCAATCTTAACCAAATATAAAATTGAGGATATTAAGCCTCTTTCTGGCCTCTGAACTTCAATATGTTTATTGCTTGTGATCTCTTGGTCGAAAGTGTAACCAAGATATGTAGCATTTTTGGTGTAACTTAACTGTGTTCCATTCATGAAAATTTCAGATCAGTAATTAAAAAGTATTCTGTTAGTTATAAAAAAGGTTGTCACTGATTTTGAAATGTTAAAGATCAGTTTGTGATGATTGGCGAAGGAGTGAGCTTCCTCCATAGCACGATTGAGTTTTATCTCAATATCCCTGATATCCGAACCATACCATGAATTTCATACTGTGACATCATCAGCGAAGATTCCCACACTACAGTACTTAACAATTTCCTTCTCTAAACCAGCAATGTAAAGAGAAAACAAAACAGGATTCAATACAGAGCCTTGAAGAACTCTGTTTAATGCCGAAAAATTAGACAGAGTTATTATATTGAACTCCAATGGATTTGTTACGAAGGAAGTTCGAAATCCTAGGAAGAGCTCTGCCCTTTATGCTAAAAGAGTCATGAAACTTGGTAATCAAACGTTGATGCCAAACTATGTCGAAGGCTCTGGACATGGCCAAGAGGGCAGCAGCAGTGTGGTTGATAGGCTTCTTATTTTGCACATCACAAACTTTCTGGCAAAAAAACAGGATTTGATCTATCATGCTATGGCCGTTTCTGTAAGCATACTGCTCACTCGGAAACAAGTCACAAATATTCAGGTGGTGTTTCAACCTGTTCAGAATAAATCGCTCCATAAGTTTACTCACAAAAGAGCACAAAGCAATGGGTCTAAAGCTGCCTGGTGAGCCAGTGTCTTTACCTGGTTTTAAAATAGGGACAACCGTGGCTCTCTTCCATTCACGGGAAGACAACCAAATATCTTAAAAAGATCCAAAAGTCTCTGCATACCAAGGGGTCCAAAATCTCTAACCATGGCACCATAAATACCATCCAGACCTGAATATTTACAAATATCCATAGCTCTTAGAGCGAAATTAAGTTCTCTCATGGAAAATTCTTTAGTAAGAATAGATTCACTGAAATAAGAAGTTTTACAATAGTGAACCCATTTTAGATTTGTGTTTGACTGCAACATCATTTTGATCGAGAACCAAATTACTCATATTTTTGTTTAGAACTCTCCTAATAAGTTGGCTGCTGTTTGGTCATCTTGTGAGGCCATGCCATCAAAGGCAAAAACAGTATTGCAAGTCACATTTGTGGCTGTCCATGACTGAGTAATTGTGCAAGGCATCATAACCTAAGGTTCAGTATTCTGGCATAAATTCTACTACAAAGATCTCTCCAAGTTTTTCTCTTTAGGTTATTATATGATTGTATCACTGCATTGAGTCTTTTAAGCACAACTTCGTCTTCCATTTCACAAGTCCGAGTGAATTTTCTATGCAAATCATTTTTCCTGGGAATGATGGCTTTCGGCTCAGGATCCCTATACAGGAAGAAAGATTTAAGATGTTTGAATTTACCGTTAGGGATAATTTGGTGGGAGGCATGTATGATCGCCTCTTTGAAATTGTGGTACTCTTGTTCCAAATCGTCCATAAAAATCCCATTGACAAATGGCTTTCTGGATAAGCAGTCCCAGTTTGCCTTTTTAAAATTCCAAAAGTTTCTGGGAGGAGTCACAGTTTTTCTATTAATCTGTATTTTAATAAGGATGGGCAGATGATTACTGTCAATGCTATTGAGGATATTCCAATCTCAATCTGGCTGGAGTTCAGGGCTAACAAGAGTAATATCCAAAGCTTCAGAGTTACCATAGCTAAAAGATGTATGAATTAGAGACCCGTTGCTTAGAAAAGTAAGAGCTTTCCCATCTGCACCACTTAATAAGTCATAGTCCCTATCTTATTTGTGGAACATCCCCAAGTTTGATGTTTAACATTCATATCACCAAGAAAAATAGCATTTTTGGTCAGATTAGCATTATCGTTGAAAAGTTCCCCACGAAGGTGTCCTCGGCCAGGTGGGTGATACAGATTAAAAATATTAATAACCCTTCTCCTGCAAGAAATAGATATTTCCTGCAACTCTAACTTTGAGTTTCCATCAGGCAAGGAGATAGTCTTAAAGTTAACTTCCCTTGTAAAAAAAGGCCAGGCCACCACCACCTCCATAAGGTCTGTCCGTACAATAGATACTAAAACTTTTCAATTTGATATTCGTATGCTCTCTGAGCATAATTTCCTTAGGGGCAATGATCTTGACTTTATGCAAATCAACCATTTCCGATCAATTGGTCCAATGTAGCTCTCATGGCTGGGTAGAAAGCCCATTAATGTTGCACTGCAGAATCCGGAGTGAACTGTTATAAAGAAATGGAGACCATAATATTTGTGTAAAAAGAAATGAGCAACTTCATTTGACATGAAGGTTTAGGTCGTCAGAGGAAGAAGACTGAGTTAGCCCAAAGTGCCTGTCTGTTTTAGGTGGGCATAATGGAATGGCCTTCATTCCTTGGGTGGGGCAGGAATAAACTCCGGACGTACTTCGCCCATTCCTCCCAGGAACATCCCTTTGCCACTATGAGGCAACAGACAGGGAGAATTCATTGCTTGTATGTATATAATGTGTGTATGTGTGACAGAAGACCAGAGCTGACAGTAACGTCTAGTAGAAAACATGTTCACAGCTTTTAGGGCAAATGTTTATAGAAAAATAATATTTATTAACTTAGCTTTTTACAAAATGTTGCTTTGAACCTTTAAATGCATTCTCAAGTAAGCATGTTGTTACACTAGCATGCTTCTCTGTATTAAACCTTGAATTGGGCTTTAAATATGCGTTATGTAAAAAAAAATCAAATGAGTTGTAGAAAGGTAAGAAATTCCGTTTAGCTATGGTGGTATTAAATATTGAATGTCAGATTTTTTTTATCTGTGTTCCTGTTAAGTGTATAGGGAGAAACTTAAAAACATTTACTGGAATAAGCAAAAGCGTACTTATTTTTGAAAAATTTAAAAAAAAATAATGCATAATTATTTTTTCAATTACAATAGGAATATAGAAATAATAAGGAATCAAATTCTATAAATATTTTTCTTGGATAGATGGCAATTTTAAAAGGTGTAAAATCTCATTCTTCTTTCTTGAAGTGAAAAAGAGTTCCTGAGCTTAATGTTAAAACAACTTTAATTAACTTTTATAAGATATAAGCAACTTTATAGGGAATATTAATCTCCATCAATTATATTTTACATTAATTACAAACACTGCAATCAAAATTTTGAAATGAATCATTTTTTAAATATGCTGAATATCCTGATGTAAATTCTACTCCATTCTGTACAGCTACTCTTAGAGCATAATAAGTAAAGATTCAATGTATAAACAAAATAAGATTTTATGTATATTAATCAGTATGCTAGATTGATTGGGGTTCACTCTGGCGGATTTTCACACAAATCCACTACTGGTGTTCGACTTTGCTAGGGTTCACGATATCATGGATTTGATATAGCTGATGCTAGATCTCTGAGGGATTGGAAACAACAACATGTATACAATAGATGCCTGTTTTTAAAAAACTCTAATTGAACACTCGTGATTTTATGAACTGACAATTTGTCCCAAATATGCTGATATGGAAATACGACAATAATTTTAATTCCCATTTATGAATTACAATTTTGAAAAATCTTTTTGAAACTCATTTTCATGCATCCTTAATTTAATTTTTTTAAATACTTTATTTGGACTTTTTATTGGGGAAGTGTATGTTCTTCACATTATGGGTGACTAATCAGGTTGCAGATGTTGAAGTCCAGAATTTTTTAAGCAATTTGTGTGGAATTTCTCCCTTTTAATTTAATTCCAATTTAATAGGCTATGCATTACAGCATAATCAATAACTTCATAGTGCAAATACTGTTGGTAGTTTTGCAAGTACGATGATGGTTTGAAATTACCTTATGAAATTGACATTCTAGGTACAGTGCACTTACTTAATCTATGTGAAATGATGTTGTAGAAATAACGATATTTAGTGTGTTTTGGCATGGAATAACAAGGACTTTTCCTGCGACATGAGTGAAAATGAATTTCTCATATATGTGTGAACATCATAAAAATATCCATTCCCAGCTGAGTTTTCTTTGCAGAGCTTTTTGATGTAATTTGTACATAAAAAGTATTAGATGGTTAAATGAGAACATAACGAAAGAAAAAGGAAAAAATCTTTTAGATATTAATCAAGACGATTATGTAGTGCTATGATTGTCAGCAAAACAAACAACGAAATATTTGCCTGTGTTAAAAAGAACTAGTTTTAAAATCAAAAAGTAAACTAAACCAAACTTAAAACCTGATATGCCATAAATAAAATGAAAATAAGAAGAGTTAAGAATTTTATTTTGCATACTAAATTTTTTTTTTTCTAATAGCAATTTAGTCTCAAAAAAATAGTTTAAAGATCCCTACAAATTCGTATAAAGCAATTATCTTTTTTTTTTTTTTTTTTTTTTTTTGAGACTCACTTATTCTAACTGATATATCCATGTTCTAAAATACTTTATTTATACTCTAATTTGTGTCTTTTTTCATACAGTGGCGAGAGATTTTGCATACTGAAACTGACACTGGATAAGAAATATTTTTATTGTGATGACAATATCTGTGCTTGAACTCATTCCCCATGTTATTCCACAAGACGCATTGTCCATGTAATTTTGGAACTTAGAATGTTTTGTTTTTTTTTACCCTAAATATATTATGTTTATATTATATATTTAGAATTTATATTTGAAGAAACTGTGTGAAAGCAGTAATTTTAGAAAATCTTATAAAAATCAAAATATGGCTCAAATTGATAAGTAATGATATAAGACTTATTTTGTATTTTCATTATCAAGTTTTATATTCAAAAACGGTTTTTCCTATAAAAGAAATTTTCAATTTTTGTATTATGATGATATTTAAATATATAATACTTAATTATTTTTTATTTAAATATAAGCAAATTTTATTATTAAAATAGGGCATAATCATTTCTATTCTTTTTTAGCTTATAATATATAATTTGATTTTGAATATGTTATACTATCATGTACTTTTTGAATAAGATATTTTGTTAACTAATTAAAATGTTTATTTTTATTAAAATATACTAACATTTCATGATGAAACAATTTTGTATGAATAAAATTTATTAAGATTCTTGTATGTTTTGTTTTTAAATACTGCATAATCTCAATTATGTTTGATGGCTATAGTTTTATATTATTAATAATTAATAAATACTTAACCAAATTTTTTTTAGCTTAGCATAAAAAGCTGCACATGAGTAAATTCGAAATTTTAAATTAAAATGATATTAGGTAATATTTTTGACTTCTAATACTTGTCATTGCCTTTTTTATAGTTTTTGATTATCTTTTTAATTGATTAAACCATAATTTTAACTGTTTCTTGAAATTTCATATTTTTATCTTCATGATAATTTTCAGGTATTTTTATTTGCTATATTATTAGAAAGTTTAATAAATTTCATTTTAAAATATAAAATTAAAGCTATCAAATTGTATCAAATAAATAGCACTAGCTGTATAAGTGAGAGTAGAACACAATTGCTAAATGAAAAAGAACTAAATTTTGATTATTTATTTTTATATGTACTTCGTCACTACAAAGTTTCAGGGTAAAAATGAAACTTTGATGAGAACAAACTTAACTATAGGAAAAGCTGTATTTTATGTACTATTAAAGTGTAGATAGATTTGTACACATATGAATTCAATATCATCATTCAAAAATATAATTTTTGGACAATAGTTAAATGCTTTTAGATTCTATTTAATACTTATTTTAGGAATGGAGAGAACGACAAACTTAAATGATAGGACCTCTAAGCTAGTTAAAGTATTTGATAACCTTTTAGAGTATTTAAAAAAAAAAATTGCATATTTTTTTTTAATATTCAAAAACGTTATCTTCAAAAATTTCTATCTCCTTCACAATGCACTTTTTAATTTTAATTTGATTTAACTTAAATGCCACTCTGAGAATTGATTGGCACTGGCTTATGCTTGAAACTTATTTAAGAAATATTGAGTTTGTTTATTAAATTTATTCATTAATGTTATAAAAGTTGAGTGATTTTTTTTTAAATTAAATTACAAACTGAAATAATGGTAATTAAGATTTTGATATTTTGAATAAGGAATATGAAACCCAATGGTGTAGTGAAGAAGCAAGGGAGTCTATTTTACCCCAGGCATTCCTTGAAGAGAGACGCCAAATAGTTTAAGAGAGAAAAAAATTTCTATAAAATTTTTATTTTATTATGATTGAAATATACATTTTTCCTAGAAATAATATTTTAAATTTAATAATTACTGTGCAATGGAAACAAATCACAAAGCCTGGAAAGAATCAGATAAGAGAGCAGGAATGGTGAAAACCGGAAGAAATGCAAGTAGAGTAGAGCTGGAGGTGCTTATCATGGACGAAAATCGTTCTTTTATAATTGAGTTTTTTGCTCAAGATTTGTTGTATTACATCATTTTTTGCTTCAAATCTTTTAAATTTGTAAATGAAAATATTGGATTGCTCAAAGAGTAATTTCGGTTTTTTTTTGGGGGGGGGGGGTAGGGGAAATGAAAGAAAATTTTCGCATTATGAATAAATATTTTATTAAATTATATATTCGCCATTTGTATTCTGATTTTAACACCTTTTGCCATCTTTCTTGTAGTAGCATGATTCCACATTCATAAAATTTTTGGTCTTTGCTGGTAAAAAACTGATCCATATGATTTTTGACCTCTTCATTTAAAGTTAAGTTTTACCGTCACAGAAATTTGTAATAACCGGAACAAATAATCCGAAGGCGCCGGGTCTGGATAATATGGTGGGCGTGGCAATGAATCCCATTCAAGCTGTAAAAGTTTTTAGTGAATGACCAAACTTGTATGAAATCTCATATTATATTGGTAAAATACACCTTTCTTGTGTTGATTAATTCTGGCATTTCCTGTTGAAGTGCGTCATTCATGTCCAGCTGGTGACAGTAACTTCCGAATTAATTGTTGTGTTATCCGATAAAAAGCTTTAAAAAAAAAAAAAAAAAAAAAAGAGATTCCTTTAAAATTTCACTATACAGAAAGCATCGCCTTTTTTTGATGGATATTGACTTTCGAAATGCTTTGAGCAGGTTCTTCGTTTTGTTCCATGATCTCTCTTGCCTTTGACATTTTTATTTACTACCCATTTTTCGTATTCTTCAGAAATGAATAATTTTCGTGACGTTTGACAAGCGAATCACGGACGTTACGCGACGACATGGGGCACCCATATATCGAGGTTAAAGGCAGGCCTTTCAAGTGGTCATAAACAGTTGAATTCTTTCAATTTAACCTGTCACCAATCTCACGTGCTGTTATTCGCCGATTTGCATCAACTTAAAGTCACAGACCAATAACTAATAGGACTTCTAACTCCCAATCGGAAATCGGCTCTATTTTCGAATTCCGGAAGCGCGAAATTTTGTCACTATGAGAAGACAGCGCTACTAAGCGGTGAACTGTAAGTACTAAGCTAGAATGCATCATTACGTTTTTCACTTAAAAGCAAAATTCATTTCATTCAATAAAATGTTTCTTTTTTTCTTAATTTTTTGTTTATTTGAAAAGAATTTTATTTAAAATGCAAATGTATAACCTTTTAAAATAGTTGATAAATTCTCAAAAGTTGTATTTATGTGGAATATTTGAATAGAAGATCCTTAAACTTCTATGAAGAGCAAAGAAATAATGTTACTAAACGAAAACTTAATTTATTAAAAATATTTCATTTTTTATTCAAAGTGTAATGTTATTTCCTTATTTTAGAAATTATAACCAAAAAATAAAAAACGATGTAATCCAATATAAATTTAGATTAACATAGCTCTCCTCCATTTGGTTTTATTTACACAAAATCATACACAATATATTAGGATAAGAAACAAGTATTATTAACAAAACAAAATTACTAAAGAAGGATAAGAAACAATCATTGTTAATAAAGTAAATTATTTACAAAAGAATAATGATAAGAAACAAGCATTTTTCTTTAACTAAGTAAACTATTTACAAAAGAATAAGAAAAAGCATTGTTAACAAAGTAAATTTACAAAAAAACAAGAAATAAGTATCTTTATTTATTTATATAAATACTTAGAATTTCATGAGAGTATAAAATATAATAATAAAGATAAGAAACAAGTTCCCTTATAATTATATTTGAAAATTAAAAATTTTCTACCTTACTTCATATATAAATTTTGTAAATATTTCTAGAACCATTATTCATGTCACTTAATTTTTTTCACGTTGTGTAAATGCTACAAGATTAAACATGTATTATCAAGAATTTTATAAACTAACAAAAAAATTGTTATAAAATATTTTATTGTTTAACTATAAATAAAGATA
>JAPDSC010097423.1:65529-83776 GCA_026290005.1 Latrodectus geometricus | reverse complement strand
TATATATATATATAAAGGATATTGTAAGTTTTATATAAAATAAAGACATAAGTGAAATTTTTTTTGCAGAAAATGGAAGAAGAGAATCACAAATGCAAATTTTTCTGATTTTCAAACTGTGGAGTTTACTAATTTTGAGTCCGAGGTCAAAAACGTCGCTTCAGCGGCAGCGAATGAAATTTGACTTTCAACTTAATAAAAGACAATAAAGACAAGGATGATCGGCATTCAGTGATTGTTTTGTTTCGATGAGTACGATGTCTCAGCGAAGTCGTTTAACCGATTCAGAGGCTTGAAGAGTTGTTGGTAGGTTAGAAGGGAGCCAAACTCAAGCCGAAATAGCGCAAGCCATTGGAGTGTCACAAAGTGTGATTTCCAGGATCTGGAACCTCTTTTTGGAATCTGAAAGTGCAGACCGAAGATCAGGGAAAGGTCTTAGACGGGCAACAATGCCCAATGAAGAACGTTATTTACTGTTAATGGCTCGGAGCCACCGAAATATGAACGCTACTCTTTTCCAACAACACCTTTACTCGGCTATGACATCACGGTTTCAATTCAGACTGTTCGAAACCAGCCCCATGATGTAAGTGTGTATGCTCGCCGACCGATGGTATGCATTAAACTAGCATCAAGGCATCGTCGCGATCGCAAGGAGTGGGCAACTGAGCATTTAAACTGGAGGAAAGGAATGGAGCAATGTTGTTTTTCTGACCAGTCCCCTTTTTTTGTTCATCCTGATAATAGACGTATTTTCATCTGGAGGGACCGTGGCAGTAGGAATAATCCTGCGTTCGTACACAAAATTGTCAGATTTGGCGGTGGGTTAGTGTTGGTGTATGGTAGCATCTCCATTGACGGACGCACAGAGCTCTATACCATTCGAGATGGACTTCTGACTGGTCGCCGATATAGGGATGAGATCCTCAGACCTATTGTAGTCCCTTACGCTGCAGCAATCGGAGATGACTTCATTTTAATGGACGATAACTGCAGGCTACATCGTGCTAAACTGGTGGAGGATTTCCTTTTCGAGGAAGGAATCGTACGAATGGAAAGGCTAGCGTGTTTTCCTGACATGAATACAATCGAGCACGTTTGTGACGCTATGGGAAGACGAGTTGCCGGCCACCAACCACCCCTACAAACTCTATAAGAACTGGAAAGAGCTCTTCTGGAAGAGTGGGACAAAATACCCTAACTCGTGATTAATAGTCTCATTGACTCCATGCCTCAAAGGTGTTCAACGTTGCTGGTCATCAGGGGAAACCATACCCCCTACTGAAAATGATTTTCTTTGAAGAAAACACCTTTTCTTATTCTTTTTTTCTCATATGCACAAATTGTTTTTTTCCTTTTGTACACAAATACGCAATAAAATGTATTTTTTTCTGCCAAACATGTGTAATTTATTCTCATATAACCTACTATGTCTGTTGACCATGTATCAATCAGTTAAAATGTTTCCCAGCCACAAGATCTACCTAAAACAGCAATATCCTTTAATTGTTTTGAGCAGTGTATTTCAATATAGTTCAGTACATTTCAGTCTAGTTCTAGTCTAGTCTTTCTGGCTAGTTGATGTGGGAAAAAGCAAGGCTTTGATTAGAAAAGAGCATTGATTATTATTGCTGCAGCTCACATGGTTTTCGAGTTTCCAACATATAAGCAATCAATCTATCAACTTTGTTTTTAAGTTTTAGATTTTTCAACGTGAGATTCACAATATCTTGACATAAAACCATGTTCCAAGCCCTATAAATATAAATCAGTATTTTTCTTCACTGTCAGCATTTTGTCAAATATTCAGATTGTTACTTTAAGGTATTGGTTTAATAAATTGCATATCTAATGGATCTATATTTTAGAACGCTCTATAATGCGATTATTGGCATTATTTTATTCACGATACTCTCTGTTTTCGGTAAGTAATTTTTACACTGTATGAAACTTTGAATTTAAAGACAAATTTGTAAAATTTATTCTGTCTTTCGAAATTGTTTAAATGTATTAAACGTAGGTTGGGAAAAGTATAATCATAGAATTAACCACATTTTGCAATAATTATTGGACAATTTTGCTTTTGTTAGTATCTTGAATGATTAATATAACTTATAATAATATAACCAGTTATTTTATTGCCTTTATAAATACATTATTTCAACATTAGTTGTAGATTAAATTTTTCAACTTTCATAATTCAAACATAAGATTAAATTGTAGATTAAATTTTTCAACAACATTGTTTCAACAACATTCAAACATTGTAGATTAAATTTTTCAACTTTCATAATTCAAACATAAGCTTATGTTTGAGCAAATATCTTAAGTAACTCACCACTAACTAATTCCAATAAAACTTGAAAAAGATTATAAGTAATTTGTATATAGAGCAGCTGCTAATTTCATTTTAATCAAAAAATTATTTATAAAATGTCCATTCTAATAATGTAATGTATTTCTATACCAACAAATAGTATTTAATCTTCTATTCTAGCATTTTAGTTTAATTTTCATTATTCAATGACTTCTAATTTTATGATGTTACATATAAATCCTAAATATCATAATTAGAATTCAATTTAATACCTTTTAATTTGTGTGATATCTACATATCTCTAAAAATATTTATCTAATGTTTCTAGAAGGACAGGAATTTAGGACATTGCTTTGAAAAATATTGACATATTTTTCAAAGCAATGACCAAGATTCCTGTCCTAGGCAGGGGTAATTTCGTAATTATATATTAATAAATATTATTTTAACAAATATTAATTTGAGAAGAATTGTAATTACTAGGAGTTAAGAAACTCTTTATTGTATAACGTGAAAAACGTGCCTTATATTTTGCAAGAGCGGGTAGATTATGTTTACTCATACTTGCAAATAATAAAATTTAGATTTTTGTATTAATTCATTCTCAGTGCCTATCATCCAGTTCTAATTTGATGTTAATATTCAGATTAGAATTATAATCAAAATCAACAAATTTTAAGCTATGCCATTGTAACTTATAATTTATTATTGTTAAATTATATTTTGTTAAATAAAAGTTAACTATTAAAATATAGAAAAATTTGAAAACTTTTATCTGTAAAGTATATGAAAATAAGTTACTTAATTTTAGAGATTGATAAGGATTTAATCAATAAAGATATTATTTTTTTCTGAATACTCTTCTCTAATGTAAACTAAATTGTTAATTAATTTTTATACATTAATTGTATTTTAGATTGATTTTTTAACACTATATTAATATGAAATAAAGCTAAAATATTTTATTTTTCAATTTAACTGAGCAGATTTTGAGAAATAATATTTTTATAACCATAGTTTTTATATTTATTTTGATAAATATAGGCCTCTATTATGTGCATATGGAAGTATTTTTTGGATTAGAATTTGATTTTTCTATTAGAATTTGTGCTGTCATATAAAATGTAAGCAATTAAATATTTTTTTAGAATAAATTTAATATCTGGAGCATGAACAGTTGTCATTTTGAATCAATTCTTTAATAGCAAGGAAAATAAGTTTTATATAGACAAAACTAGAAAAAAAGTTTGTATTTTAGAAATAATCTTATCATAAATTATTTTATTGTAAACAAAAATGTTAAATTATGATAAAATCTAAGTAATTTTATATTTATAATATAACATTTACATTTTTAAAATGTAAGTAAATTAACATAATTTTAAAAGAAAAATTATTTATGCTAATGTATCTATTTTACAATGTATAAGGTTGCTTCAAAATCACTTCAATCAAGGTAGATTTGGTCATATTTACTATTTTGACTCCTCTTTTTTTCTCAATATGGAACCAATCTAATGACTCAAGTTATGTAAGATTTTTTTATATTTTCCTCAAAGTATTTTTATTAAAATATCTTCTCAAGTTATTGACATTTTTTACATTTTCCAAGAAAAAAAATTGATCAGAAACATAACTTTTAAGACTAATCAGAATATTGATAACTGTTCTTATATCTAGCAAAAAGGATTGAATTTTATATATTACTGTGTGTAGGCACCAAATATACGAGACTTGTACTGAATATATAATACTGTTTCAGAAATAATTCCTTTGCCTGACAATTTTTAAATTTTGAAGTAGTTGATCATGATTTTATGTGTTCAGTATTTGCAACCATTTTAACCTTTGAAAAATGTACATGGACAGTGATCTAGGGAGAGCTCTTCTCATGGTATGGAAATTGGCAAGAATTGACAGATAGTAGATACTGCTGGTTTGGTATTGTAGAGGTAATCAGAAGCTATATCAGGTTTTAATGCTTATAAAAAACAATCATTGGATTTGTTCGCACTTATAGTGTAGAGTAAGAGTAAGCACTTTTCTGGGACTCGAATTACTTTAATTTTTTATTAGTCTTGTTATTACCTTTAGTGTGACCATCAGAGGTTAAACAAGTTTATTTTGAGTATGCAAATCATAAAAATTAGATTTGGCAATCATGCTAGAATGCTTTGGCAGTACCCTTAATGCCTAATCCTGATGCTTATTTGTTTATGACTTCATTCTCATTGCCAGGAAGTAGTTTAAATCCGTACTGAACCGAAGATCCATAAATTTAACTAAAGGTAGCTTAGGCACAGTAAATGGGTTGTGGCTGCAATGTCTTCTAAGTGAAATGATACCTTTGGGTATGGCAAGTCAAGTATTAGGTATTTCTTCTACGTTTAAAATTATGAAGACTCCTACCTGGCAGGTTCCATCTAACTGGTTGAGCCTAATTCAGGGCTATGTATAATAAAAGATATTAGTGTCTACTTACTTATGGTTTACATATGAATTTAACTAAATAACAAGCAAACTTGCTGAACATTTCTTAAAGAGAAAATTCTTAGGACTTTTAATCATAAAATATTTTTGCACGGTGAAAATTTAAGATTAATGTTATGAAAATATTATCCAACTTTAAATGAATTATTTGGTAAAACAGAAAATAAATAAATGGTAAAGTAGGAAAAAAATTAATTGGTGTATTGTTGAAAATATTATCAAATTGTATGCAAAAATATATTTTTAAAAAATGCCAATTTTTTTTTATCAAACCTAAATACTTTTAAAAGTTTTTTGTATCCTTTTTATAAGATAATTAATTTTTAAAATTTGGATATTTTTGAAAACTTTCTGATGGTAATTTTATAACATACTGCTAAAAACAAAAAACATGTGGGTTAATTTTACACAGAATTGTTTGGATGATTGATACATTATTGACTTAGTAGGGTATGAGGGATAAAAAAGATATTTGTTCGACAGAGAAAAGTGTTTAATTTAGCATTTGGGTTAAAAAAAAAAAAAAAAAAAAAAAAAAAAACAATTTGTGCATATGAGAAAAATTAATAAAAAAAGGTGTCTCAAAAGAAAATCATTTTAGTCCCTGATTTATGGTTTTTCCAGGGTCGGAAACATTGAACATCTTTGAGAAATTGAGTCAATAGGGCTATTAATGAGTGGCCTGTCTCACTCCTACAGAAATACTCTTCCCAGTTTTTGGAGAGTTTTGAGAATGATAAGTTTGCAACAACTTGTCTGCCTAGAATATGCCAGACATGCTCTATTGGGTTCATGACCAGAAAGCATATTGACCATTCCATTCGTATGATTCCTTCCTCTAAAAGAAAATCATTCACCAAGTTAACATGATGTGGTTTCAATTGTTGTCCATTAATATGAAGTCATGTCCTATTGCTACAGCATAAAGGACTACAATAGACCCGACGATCTTAACCATTGGCAACCAGTTAGAGCTTCCTTTTGAATGATATCAAGGTCAGTATACCTATCAATGGAAATTCCAGCATAGATCATCGCTTTCCCCACTGCACAAATCTGATGCTTTTTTGCATGAATATGGGATTGTTTCTAGTACCAAACTCCCTCCAGAGGAAAATACACTTGTTATCATGGTGCAGAAAAAACAGGACTCTAAAAAAAAAAAAAAAAAAAAAAAAAAAAAAAAAAAAAAAAAAAAGATGTATTGCACCATTCATTTCTCTTCCCACACTCTGTTGCCTACTTCCCTTGGGTGTGGTGATGCCTTTCTATTAACATGACATATATCATTGGTTGGTGAGCATACAACCCTACAGCGTGAAATGGTTTTAGACAATTTGTACCAAAGCAATGGTATCAGTAGCTAAACAAAGGTGTTGAAGATGAGTGGCATTTATATTTTAGTATCTCAGAGCCATTATCGTTAAATAACTTCATTGGGCATTGTTGCATGTCTACGACCTTGCCCTGATTTTCAGCCTGTATTTTCAGTCTTCAACAAATGGTTCCAACATTGGAGTTGTGAAACTCCAATGGTTTCTACCACCAACTAGAATTCTTCAAGTTTCTTATTTGATAAAAAGACTTGTTGTGAGGCATTGTACTCATCAAAACAACTTGCTTACTGATAATCAATCGTTTTTTCCCACCTTGTTTTACATTAAGTTGAAAGTCAAATCTCATTTGCTGCTGCTAAATCTTTGTATTTGATGTCAAACACAAAATTTGCATTCTACAAGGTTTGAAAGTGAGAAGAACTTGCATTTGCGACTCTCTTAAACTTTTTTCCAAAAAAAGATTTGCTTATACCATTATTTTATAAATGGTTTACAATAAATTTAAATTGTTTTGAGAAGTGCATATAGATTTTCATGTGATGCCATGTTTGAATCAAACTAAGTTATCTTAAAGCATATATTTTTGATTGATTCTTACCAAATTGTGGAATCACATAACCTTATTTTATTTTGATATCTTCATTGGCAAAAAAATTTCATCTAATATAATTTATTATGTTGCATCTATCCAAAATTGCTATTAATCAACTCAAATCTAAGATTACACATTTAAATTTGTATTATATCAGATCCGAGTGGTTGTAGTAAACAAGAAATAAGGTTGAAATTAATATTAAAAAAACTTAATTCAAAATTGGTAAATTATAAAGTTTTATTTATTTAAAGAGAAAATAAGCTAATAAATTTTTAAATTTCTTTGGAATATTTTTTTTTTCTTATTCATTAACCTATTTTAGGGAGTAGCTGCTAAAAATATTACAACACAGATTATGTGTGTGATCATAGAATACATCAAAAATTATTCAGGAAAAGATTTTTGAGTTCATTAGCATCTGGTTTGCTTATATAAAAAATATATTTATTGATGAATACAGTGTTTGTTTTTTTTATATTTAATCATGCTCTTAACAATAGGGAGATGCTCTTTAAGTTTTGTAATAACTGTTTACTTAATTTTAAATATATTTGAATTAATCTATATTTTTATAAGTTAAATGCTTGCTGAAATATTGTTAAAAAAATGGAATGTTGATTTCAAAATTGAGGATTTCTTTTAATAAAATTTTGAATAATTCTTAAGATTCCACTTAGAACTGTTTTTAAATTAAATGATATCTTATATTGTAAATTATTACACATGCTTTTAGAAATCATATTATGCTAAAAATGAATCATAATTAATAGAGCCTTAATTTTCTGTTTGCAGGCCAAATAGAACTATGTCATGATGTTTATGCACCATTTCTCCAACCAGAAAACATTGGCAATTGTTCTTTGGTGTGTACTCTTAAATTACAACATGCTGTATCTAATGTTCATGATGATGAACTTGCTTTATGTGTAAAAAGTAAGATTATTTTCTTTTAATTTAGTATACTTAAAAAAATTAAAAAATATGTTCAATTTAAAATTGTAAAATAGGTAATTTTACAATTTTAAATTGAACCTATTTTAAACTAAAGGTATGGAAATACCATTGAGAAATCATCAATGATAAATGATTTTAAATATTGTTATCACATATTGTTATCTGAAAACTGTTCTAGAATTTTTAGAAAAAAATTGCATTTCTTTCCTATTGATTTTAACAATTTGATGAAAAAAAAGTAAGTCTTGTACTGTCATTATTTGGATACAAAGCAAATAAATTAATTAAAAATATTTTACTGTGATGGGGTGACTTCTGAAGTATAAATATCTTTGTATGTTCATCTTTAATTGATGTATGTGCTGGGATTGTTGGATTTATTTAGCAACAAATTAGACAATATGCGTGAAAAATAAATGGAGGACAATATAATTAATGAAGTGATTAATTCCAATTGATAAAAAATTTCCATCTTATTAGATTTTACAAATTATAAATTAAGATATAAGTTGTGTAAATGAGTTGGAATCCCTACTAAATTTTTAAAAGAACAATTAATAACTACTTTCACAACTTGTGAAAAAAGAAAAAAAGAATATATTGGATTATGTTAGTCTTGGTTTAAATCAATATTTTCCTAAAAAAGAAATAATTTTACTTAAAGATCATGCTTATTGTATAGATGTCTAGAATAAATATTGTATTTTATAGTATATAATCCATGGATTATGTGTTGGAAAAGTTTCAAATTTTCTTGTGTATATGATAAGCTGGTGTGGATAATCTAATGAAAAATGTTCTCCATCTGAAAAACTTACAATAAAGTTTTAAAAGCAATACCATTTATGCTTTATAAAATAAGTAACAGATGGTGCAATGACTTCGCTGAATTATTTCAATTATAATCAGTTTTATCCAATTACATATAAAACAAATTCAGTACCTTATCAAGATATTACAGTTGCTATTGTTTATCGTCATTTCACCTTTTGTCTTGACCTTAGTCACAGCCAACTAGACAGTGTAAGCTTGGAAATTATATGACTTGATGTCTTGTTTCCCATTTTAGGGAGAAACGAGTAAAGCTGTGTAAATAAAACATTATTGTCATTTACAGCATGCATTCAAAGTTTAATCAATTTAAAATGCCTGACTGTTGTTATGTTCCTTATTGCAAGTCAAATTATGATGAAACTGGTTCATATGTATCCTGCTGCAGATTTCTTAGAGAAGAAAACCATGTGGTTAAAAAAAAATACAAAAATATTTTTTTCCTAGCAAACAAAATGTTGTTTGAGAAACACATTTCACTCATGATCAAATTATAAAATTTGATTATTTATCACAAAATGGAGAAAACATTAAAATATATCAAGATTGTCCTAAATTAAAGGTTAGAGCTGAGCCTATATTTCCTGGCTCTCCAGCATATCTGACAGAGAAAAAAATGTTGTTAAAAGAATAAGCAGACATGAAAAATTACATGCTCTATCTGAAAAAACTTTATCAGATTTTATGCTTGCTGATAAAATTCTTTTGAAGAATTAATGAAAATATCGTTAATTCTTCCAGATAATGTTTTAATATACAATAGTGAAACTGAAGTTCATGTTTTGTTTATGAATTTTCAATCTGCTCCCATTCTTTTAAAAATCAAGAATCTCTAGCCCAAGTTGCTCTTGATTTGTTTGTTTGTTCTTAACTTTGTTGATTCTTGAGCTCAACCAGAGCTCAAGAATCAACAAAGTTTGATCATCTTTTGAGTGATGATAAATTGGTATTATGGAGCCAATTAGAAAATGTTATACAAATCACGAATTCACTTTCCCTATCTGTTGAAAATAGTTATGAAAAAGCTTTGAAACCATGGAGAAATTATATGCAAGAAGATACTTTTGAAGATTATGACAGAAATTTTATATTTGAGCAAATGATGCTGTGTTCTAAAGTAAAACCTGCAAGAAGATACAATTCTAATATTTATGAGTTTGCTTATATATTATTTCACCTTCTTGTTATCAAGCTATTTTAAACTCTGATGTTTAGCTTTCCCTAGTATTGATATGTTAAAGAAAGTTCTCAATCTTGGAAACTTAAATTTCTCAACAATGAAGAAAACATTAATTATATTAGACAAAAATGTGAGAAGCTGAAAGATGAAGAGAAATTAGTGAACTTATATACTAATTGAAAAGATTCACATCAAGCGAAAAGTAACCTTCAAAGGTAAACAACAGGTTTTGCAGAAAATTGTGAAATTGCTAATTCTGTTCAGGTATTCATGATTTCGTTTTTCTTTTCTTCATATAAAGAAGTTGTTTCTTTAGTGCTTGTATTGTCTATAACAGCCTAAGATCTGTTTTATTCGACAAAAAGAATTTTAGGTATATTTCACAAATCTGGATTTGAAATTTTATGTTTGTTTACTATAATAACTCTGCTAAAAAACATATCTTTTAGTTGATGTGTAATGAAATTCTCCCTAGTAATGCAGTAAAAAAACCAATAACTGGTAAAAATTTGTATCTTGTTTTTGTTGCTTTACATATCTTGAAGTGCATCAGAAATATTTGAAGATCTCAGCTTGACTCAGAAAAGACTCACCTGTACAAGTGTTGAAAGAAAGAGGAATGTCATTTGTCCTTCCTTAGAACTGTTGAGAAAGGCTTTTGCATTTGAAAAATGTTTTATTGTTGATTATGCTTTTAAATTAAATATCAAATCATTATATCCAACTAATATTGAAGGACAGAGTATACTGTGGTAGCTATAAATATCCTTCATGAAAGTAATTCAAGTGCCTTGCAATGTCTGGAAAAAATACCATCCAAAAGATGTATATAATATCCAGAATACTGTATTGTTTTTGATCTATATTAAAAGATGGTGGGATTATAATGAATGTGTCTCAATTGTAAAGCAAAATTTCCAAGGAATGTCAATTCATTTCCTTTTTCATTAAATAATACTGATAATGTGACATTTTTGAAATATTTGTTGTATGGGCAAAATTTTGGATAAATATTGAAACAACCTTCTTGATATGGTTGTTTGAGCAATTTGATTTACTCTGCTCTCATCCCTACAACTGAAGCTATAGTAAACATAGCTGCGACTTTGCTTTCTGATGGAGCAAATATGTCTTGTCTTCCAAGTTTCATACTGATGCTTTGGAGCTCAAATTTTCACAGTATCGACAAATATCTAGCTGTAATTATCATTTATCCTTGTAACAAGTGTTAAAATCGGAAAGAAAATTAAGAATTAAATCTATTCTAACTTTGCATTCAGAAAGATACAGGGACATTCCTATTAGACAGTTTATCAATGTATGTGCCAACCTAGCTGAAATGATATAAGTCTTGACCTTTTTGCAGCTATTATTAATGATTTGATAGTTGATATTTCCCCTAATGAAAATGAGATACTTACATACATTGCTTGTTATTGTGTTTTTAAACTTAAACTTATATGTGACTATTGCAAGCTGTTTTTTTCTTGATTCACTAAACATTGATGTAGAAGTTGATACAGGAATACTAAATTCTTCTCTCAAAATGATTGAACATTCTGTTTATTTAAATATGATTAATCAAGGGGAATTGAAAGTACTATCTGTGTGTGTGCGTGTGTGTGTGCAAATATAATATTTATTATTTCTGCTTATTATGTTATCTTTCAAAAGTTAATTTCTAAGGATTACAAAAAATTATTTCTTAACTTAAAAATTATTTCTCTTATTATTATTCATAGTACACAACAAGATATATATATTAATTTAACTGAAAACTATTTGAAAGAAAGTTGTCTGTCTGACTTTAACGAAATTTGCACTAATTGTAATTCATGTTTCTCTGTAAATATTTTAAAAGTTATTAATATTTTCAAACATATGTTTAAATATTTGCTCAAAACTTGAAACAGATAAAAATGTTTTCAATAAAAATGTAGTGAAAATTAACAAGTCTAACAATAAGAACAAAAATTGTTCTTATAGGAAATTGAAAAAAATAAACCCTTAAAAAATATATAAAGCTATAGACATTTTCTTTTGATATAAATTAATAATTTTAATGGTCTTTTATGTTTATGATGAAAGTTGTGAATGCATTATTTTTATTTATTGATTTATGCAAAAATAGTGGTATGTTTTCCAAGATCTTGTATACATTTAAAACATATATGCTTTTATGTAATCTTAATTGTATAAAAATGATCATTTTCATATGGATATTCTTAAAACTTAACGTTTTTCTGTCATATGTTGCATCACTATGCGGAAAACATTTGGATTCAAATTTATCATTGGTGATACTTATATTTTAAAAATTGTATGTATGTATGTAAATTAAAGCTGTATGTATCATTTACATAAAAAAAATAGCCAATGAAGAACTGAAATATAATCACTCAAAAATGCATTTAAATAGTGAAATTATTTTGCAGTATTACTTTCTTTATATTTTGTATACTAATAAAAGTGAAATATAAAAGATAAAATAGATTAAATTATAAAAATAATCACAAATTATTTTTTTAAGAGTATTTCAGATTTCAAATAAAATGTTAAATATACATCAATTATTATATTTCAGATTCTGGACTTTGAATACATGAACTTTTAAAAAAACAGTATACTAAAATATTAAATTTAAGAACTATAACAAACTATCACATGTTTACATTCTAATCATTTGGGTTGAAGGACAGGCACTGTGACGTCACAAAAAGTTTACACAGCCTTGTGTGTCTAGTTGGCCATGTCTGAGCTGTTTCATTCTGAAAATGTTCAACTTCCTGTATTGTAATGTATAGGCAAAAACATATAAGTTACTTATTTCAGTTATAATCACTTTTGTCCAAATAACTTCAAGAACAAATTTGGTCTCTTGGAAAGTAATAAAATTGCTATTTCATTCTGAAATCACATTCAGGTTTGCATATTGTCGTGTGGAAGCGAAAGCACATAAGTTCCGCAGCAGGTTTTAAACTAAAAGTTATAGATAGGGTAAGTAAAATGGCGACGAACATTTTAATGTAAGATGAAAAGCAAAGTACATGCAATACAAAAAAAAAAAAAAAATGTATCTTATGTGCAATTTGATAATAATCCATTTCTTATTTAATTATTAACAAAACAAATATATTTTATTTTTAAAATATACTTAAATTTATTTTTAGAATATTTAGTTTTAAAAGTTATTGAAAACAAAAAAATTTATAAGTTTTTCATTAATCTTTTTACTATTATTGCTCTTGATTGATCCAGTACATTCATCTCAGTTTATCACATTTTGTTATACAGTACATCCAAATAGGATATAATCAGATGTTTTCATAATAAATAGTTTTTGTAAACATTGTATTATATTTTTAATCATACTATGTATTTTTTATTTTATGTGACACCATGTTATAGGCCGTATATATTTTTGACTATTCACTGGAAACATTTCTGCTGAATATACACTGCTCCAGATTATGCAATGTATTTGTTCTTTTACTAAAAAAAGTTGCTGATAATACACTGCTTCTTATTTTATACCGATAAAAAGTATAGAAGATTATATATAGAGGTTGAGTTATCTTTTGTCAAAATTACACTTTTCTTCTGATATGGAATTAACCGAGATGAAAATTGAATGTCTGCACTTTGACTTTCAATTCAATAATTTGTATGGTTTATTCACATTTTGTATTAAAAAGTTAACTATTAAATTTTATGGTGTTCATAACCATAAAACTTTAAATTGAACAGACATGGGATTTACGATTAAGGTTTTTACACAAATTCTTGCAAATTTGCACTTATTTCTAACGGAAAGATCTTTAATTTAGATTGTCTACTAATATGTAAATTAAGAAACCAAGCAGATTTTTTATTTTTGTTTCATAAAAGAAAAATGATTTTTGTTTTTCAAATAATTCATTTACTAAAAAATTTTTGCTCTGATAATTAAAGTAAAAAATATATATTTTCTAGAAGTTTTCTCTTAATGAAAAAATGTACTTTTTTTGTTTTTCAAATAATTTATTTACTTACAATTGTTTGCCAAAATAGTTAAGATCAAGAATTTTTACATTTCTTACATTTAAATGTTTTATTAATGTATGCTCACACTTCACAAGTTGATTAAATTTAAAACTTAATCCTTTTTTTAAATTTTTTTTAAAGATTCATCCATAGCTATTTTTTGTACCACTCATATGGACTGTCGTCAATATCATGTGGGAGCTTATTGTAAAATGATTCCATGTTTTTGTAAAAATTCTGCTGGTCGATCCGAATATTATATTTTGGATTCATTCAAGATACCTCGATTGAATACTTGTGTGGGTAAGTATATGATTACTTTATTAATTTAATATTTATCATATTGGTTTATTATTGATTATACATCATTAAAATTTTTATAAAATTTCACTTCAATCTATTGGAGATAAAATGAGAAAATGGCACCAAATATGTTATTTGGATAAGAAATATATATATATATGATGCACTTCTCATGAAAAATTCACAAACTATTTTAGCAAAATCATCATGAACACATTTTATGTTAATAAAAACAAATATATTTGATGTTTTCCAAACATTGAAAACCTGTAAATAGTTTAATAAAATATTCTTAGTTTATAAACAAGAAATAACAAATGAAATCACATTTTATTTTTTGTATATTTTAGTGTTTTCTGCTTATGGTGAATATGCACTACCCATATCATTTGAAAAGTATTACTTTTTTCTATTACAATAAATTAAACTAAATTAATGCTCAATTTTTAGTGTATTTTAGTCTTGATGTGGAAAATTATGTTTAAAATGTTGATTTTACAATGACATAACATGTGAGTGACTGCTGTTATGCAATCACATAACAGCCATATAAAAACGATTTAGTTTGATAAACAAATGGAAAAATTATTTTTTCTCTGCACAGATTATAGACAAGTTCTATGAACTATGTTTTTAAATTAATACAAGCAAATAAGAAATATATATTTAGAAACATTTGCATTAAAAAACTCCATAAATGTATGTTTAATTGTGTAGGTGTGTTTGATATTGCTTGATTTTATCTAATATTTATATACTTGAGATAAAAAATAAAGTAAAAAACATGTGCACCATAATAAATTTGTTCTGCATGTTTTCTTGATTTATTTTTAAATAATAGATGTATTTGAACTCTATCATATTGGCAGGTCCATAGATATATTCATATCTATAAGCCAATTCTAAAACTCAATAAAAAATTATGGAATTAGAAATGATACATACTATGAAATAGCTTAGCATTTAGAATTGAGAGAGAGGATTATAGATACTAAATTAAAACCTAATTTGTTTTTTAACTTCAACTTTATGTGCTAAATTTTCTGTGACCTAAGGATTAAAATTTTTTGTCAGTTTATAACTCTTAATGGTGAGAAGTCCATTAGGATCAAGCCAAAACTTATGTTAATTTTTGCTTATTGTCAAATTTATCATTTTATAGTAATATTTTTTTATTTTTGTATCTTATTGTTGCATTCACAAAAATTTAAAATTGAAGTTAAAAAATTCATTGTGATTATGATATCTTAGTAAAGTTAATTTGATATTCATATATCTAACTTTTTTTTATAAAGTATCTGCAAGATATGCTAATCCTGATCTACCTATATTTCCCTTCCCTTGGAAAACTTTGATCATTGTGTTTACAATTGTCCTTACTTTCATGCTGTGTTTGATTGGGTTCAGATGTGCATCATCTCGGTTAGTATAATTTTACTTTTGTAGTTTAGGGCATTCTTATATATCATTTTTAATAAAAATATTTCAATTTAAAAATTACAGCCATCTATTTTATTACATAAATAATAAACATTTAATTATAATTATAAGAAATGCTATCAGTGAAAGTAAAATTTACCTAAAATTACTTTTATCATTTGCTTAGCTAATGTTAATCCACAGTGTTAAAATTATTCCTTTTTTTACTGTATGTCAGTAAGTATTAAAGTAATTAGTATTGATTACATGAAAGTTATTATAACATTTTATGGAATTGATCTGGTTTTAAATATTGCTAAAAAATGTATTAAAAATTATTAATATAACTTATTTATGATATTCATTCTATCAATATAATTTCTTTTTTAGAATTTCAAATTAAATTTATATAATTCTTTATTATGCAAAAGTTGTTCTATACTTTTATTGAATTAAAGTAAAAATGTATGTAAACCATTTCCTGTTCATCTTGATGTGTTTTTTAATAACATTTTACCTATTTAGAAAATACTAATACTTATCCAGAATGAATTATTATGACATTTAGTAGTCACTTTGCTTAGAAACATTGATTTAAAATTATAAAAATAATGTGCATTGTTTTGGAATAGAATATTTTTTCCCAACTAAATATTGTTATTTTCCATCCTATTAATACTATTTCATTCAAGCAGAAAACTAAAGTAAATTTCAAGTTCTGAGGTAGGTTAATGTTAAATTCTTTTTATTAGTTATTAATTGTTACTTTTAATATTAATCTAGCACATTTATTCTTTGTTCAAGAAATTAAATAACATATATTATTAAACATACAATTTAAAAAAATAAATTAAAATAACTTCTTATTTTTATGAGGTCTAAATATACTATTGAATATAAACTTTTTATGAAATAAAATACTTTTAGGACTTTTAAGAAAACAATAATCAAATGTGTATTATAGTACTTACTCTAGTTTTTAAAAATATTTTATTTATATTTAAATCATTTCTGTTTGATTTTTAATTATTGTTTGAAGTCTGAATTTCGAGTTATAAAATGCTCTTTAGTTATATCAATAAAATTTTATACCTGTTCACCTCAGTTTTTTTAATATTCATCAGAAATTTATTATTCAATCTAGGTTGCATTCAAAGTTTTGATCAGTATAGCAACAATAATATGGAGTCAAAATTAGAATTAACTTAAGTTGATAGCTTATGTAAATAATAATTTTTATTTAGATTTAATGACATTAATTGCTATTTATTAAAATATGTATTTAAAACCTCACTTAGCAACTTTAAGAACAGCAATCAAGATCCAATTAACTATATTTTTATATTCCTTTCAACAGTTTTATCTAAAAAAATTTTTGTGGATAAGTGTAAATTGTAACAAAATCATGTTCTATGTCATTGCTCTTTTTTTTTATTAAATAAGAAAATTAAAAGTATTATATGATTTAGTATTTTTACATAAGTTATTCTTGTAATTTCATTGCAGACAGTTTATTAAAATCATATTCTTGATTTAAAAAGTCTTGCAAAATTTATAATACTTTTAAAAAATGGGAATTAGATAATGACCTCACAAGAAAGGATTATATTTTAAGTGCATACCATGGCTGTTAATTTTTTAAAATTAGAATTTTGACTTCAAAATAATTTTAAGTGTTGCTTCAAAATATAAAAGAAAGAAATATTAAATTTTTGATAAAATGATTACATGATGTGAATGTATAAATATTTAATTACTTAAAAAAATGTTTTGACAATGGGTTTTCAAAGTTACTGCTAAGTAGTTAATTTAGAATTGAAATTATACATTCAATGAAAGGAAATGTTTTCGATATTTCCAAAATAAAGAACTAATGAAATTTTTTAATTGTTGATTTAATTTTTCATGCCATGATATTAGCTAACAATGCTTTAGTAAATTAGACACAATTCTTGTCTGTAAAATTATCTGTGTCAATTTATTTAAACATTCCACAAAATTTTCCTATATTATTATCATAATTATTTTGATTGTATATTTCCCTTCTTTTTATGCATTGATAAATGTTTAAAAGTAAATTGGCCTCGTAATAGTAAATTTCCTTTTTCCCCCAATTTTTCAGATTGAAAAAATGGCATGCTAAGCGTTCAAGAGGAGAAACTAGGCAAAGAGCACCAGAGGATAATTCTACTCTATACTCATCACCTCATACTAGTAATAATGTACAAGAGCAAACCACTCCATTTATCACACAGTTACCAAGAGGAATGGTTAGGATTTATCGAGCTAGTCCTCGAAACCCACAACATAGAAACAGGCCTGGTTACAGGACAAATTATACAGCATGTTCACAAGCTGAAACTTCTTTATGTGATACTCTTTCAAATCAAGATAAACCTCCACCTTATGAAGCAGCTGTCCAAGTAATAAAACAATTTTTGTTCTCATATATGTAAAAGAAATTTTTTATTCAACCATAGTATTTATCAGTATAGTTACATTTGCATACATATGATAGAAAGTATATTCTTTCGTATATGCACTGCTTTCCAGTTCCTATATTTTAATTTTCTGTTTCCATATTAATTACATTATAGATATTAATTACTTGATATATCTGTATTGTGAAGAAGTTATTTTGTTTATTACATAAAAGACTAATGTGTAATCACTTATTAAGTAATTTACATTTACTTTTGATTTGTGCTACAATTAAAAAAAATTGTTGTTGCAGAAGTATTTGTTACAAAAATATATATATATATATATATATATATATATATATATATATATATATA
>JAPDSC010097423.1:44457-65519 GCA_026290005.1 Latrodectus geometricus | reverse complement strand
ATATATATATATATATATATATATATATATATATATATATATATATAAATGCACATGTTTGTGATATATTTACAAAAATATGGACACATTTTTGTTGTATTATGTAAATTAATTTTTATTTAATTTAAAATGCAAAATGTTGTTCTTAAGAATTCTCATTGCATTATAGATATGCACAAAAGTTGCTTAAAAAACTTTCATGAGTCATGCATGTATAGCACCAAATCATAAATTTGCTAATATGGCCATAAAAGCTTGAGCTTTTGTCTCTGTTTATCTTCCTCTAGCAGTCATTAAAAGAAATAAATTTATTTTTAAATGTAAGAAAGTATGAAACATTTTTTTTGTAATTTATTCTGGCTTTTTCCTTCTGAGTTATTTTAAATAAAATTGTTACTTTTACACCATTACATTAGATTCTAATATACTGCCATTAACTTCTATTAATAAACTCAGTTAATTTTTATTTATTTTTCTAAAAAGGCTGAAATTTAGAACTTCATTTGCAATGAAGCATCAGATTCTATATAAAAGTAATTTTTAATTAATTTATATGATATATAAACATTTTTGTAATTGCATAATTTCACCTTTATTGCTGAAATTAAGTAGACTTGGTAAATTACTTATGTTTTTATTTGTTTTATTATTATTTTGTTTTATTTATTACATAAAGCTATATAGGAAATAAAAGTTTATTGATTATTTCATTCATTATCTGTCTATATATTGAGTTGTTATAAGATGTACTAGTATGGATTTTTTTGTATTCTCCATTGGTGCAGCTTACCCATTTTTGGACCTTGCACCACAAAATCCAACTAACCAACTTTTCTATTCCTTCTCCTATGTCTGCAATTGTTTCTGCTTTGATTTCTTTTGAATGAAAAGTCAGGTTATTTGTCATAAGGCCAGCATTAATTTTTATATGTGTTACCACAAAGAATTTAATATGACTTACTTTATAGCTACATAAACAATTTTTTTTACCTATTTAACTTATATTTATTTTGCATGTTTTAAAATGTTTATTAGATAAATATTTTTCTGCTCTTTCTATTCTTTTTATATTGCACCAATCAACTTTTCTTTTATTAAGTCTAGTGTTAATTCATATTTTGCTTTAACTTTTAATACCATAATGAAGTTCATTATATCTAGGATAATGGCTAGGTTGATATGAGGGAATATCTGATTTCTTATTTATTTGTAAAATAGCAATAAAAATCAACTAGTTACAATAATGAAAATTATCATTCTCTATTATTACTTCTTTCATCAGTTTTATTCATTATATTCTCTTTAAATTTATTGTGTACAAAAAGTTTACCAGAAAGTTATTTCAATCATGAAATGTTTATTTGTCTTTAATATATAAATTTATATTTTATTTATAAAAACTATTTATTATACTAGAGATTTCTTGTTTAGTAATATTGAGCAAATATTCCTTTGATAGATTGTAATTTTAACTCGAATTCTCTCAAGTTGAATAATTACATTTAATTATCATGCTGAATTTCTGTAAGAAAGTTTTTTTTAACAAAATTTATAGAAAGATTAACTATATGATTAATCAATTAAAGTTAATAATTTTAATGCATTTTGATATTTTAACTACACATTAATTATTGTTCAATACATTTGCATGTACTTTTTATTGCAAACAAACTGTAGTTCTTAGAACTATTAATATAGTTGTAATACTTAAGTGTAAGTTTCTTGTATATCTGCATTAATATGCATCATTTCCACCAATAAATAATTTAAGATTAGGTAATCTTTTAAAGAATTTATTACAACTCAATTAAAAAATTAATGACTCATAAAATTATTTGTTCAGAAAATATCACTTAAATGTTAATTTTAACTATTCAGAAAATGTATTAGCTTTAATTATATTGTATATTTATGGTATAAACCATGCAATTAAATGCACCATAAATTTATATTTTGTTTATTTATCAAGAGTTTTTTATTGTATTAGAAATTTCCAGTTTAGTAACATTAAGCAAATGCTCAATAGCAAGTAATTGAACTTGAAGAAGATACTGAAAATTTTTAACTTTGATATTAATAATTTGGAGAAAAAATTATTTAAGTGCTAAATAATTATTTTTTCATAATTGCATATATTCACAAATAAAGAGAAAGACAATTTTATAAAGCTATACCAAGTAATGCAAGCCCGTAAATTTATTATTTTCATTGATATCAAAAATAAATTATTTATTTTCTTTGCAATTTAATAAAATTATATATATATAAAGTAAAAAAGTTAATGTAGAAATACTTATAGAAATTATGTATGAGATTAATTATATTTAATTCATTAATGAATTTATCCATTAAAATATTTTAAAATAAATTGCAGATGGTTTTCATTTTTTCAGGTAAATAAAAAATATTTCTACAATATAAATGAAATTATAGTAGAAAACATCTATATATATATCTATTGATTTAGGTATTGCCTCCTACTTATGAAGATGTTGAACGTGCACTACATGAAGAACAAAGAGTTGAAGTCCATGTCACACCACATTCATCAGCTTCTTTGCCACGTTTATTATGAACTTCATTTTAACTAAGAAGCAAGCTCTGTTGCGCTTTGCTTCGAAAATTATCATTGGTGATGACTAAGAGAACATTTATAGTCTTTGCATTTCTCATCTGTGATGTCATTAAAAATGTTTAAAAATTAAGTTTTATGGTAAGAAATCCAAATATTCGTCTTTCGCATTTGTTGAAGTATAATGAAGTAGGTTGTATTTTTAAAGAAATTATTTGTAAAAATTTCCCTATTCCCTAAATTATTTTATTATTTCTTTTTAATTGCTGACAAAAAATCATTATGGAAATTTGTGAAAACTTTTAACTTTATTTTAAATCTTAAATTCTCTTATTTCACCTAAATGTTTTTATCATTATCATCAACAGAATTTTTTTTAATCTCCTAAATATTTCATATACTTTATTCTAAAAAAATTGTCTTATTGAATTATTTATTCTTAGTTGTATTTAATATTTTATTGTGATTTATTATAATTAAAAAATGTTGTATCATGTTATATTATTTGCTTGTATAAACTTGCTATTTTTATCTTTTAAAACAAATAGTATAAATTTTCATTTTTTATGTGTCTTATACTGGACATTTAAATTATGTAGTCAAAATATTGGTTAATAATCAGTATAAATAGAAATTATTTCAATTTTATATGAAAAAATTATTTTTTTCATGAATCACATCAGAATTTTTTTGAGGGACAAAACTACAAATTACCATACTTGTTTTTGGATCTAATTTTAATTGTAGTTCATTTAAAATCTACCTGGGTACAAAATATATGCATTTTTTTTCTTTTAAACTATTTTTCCCAGGTTAATCATTTCTCTTGTAATTTTTTATCTTTATTTTCTAAATTGATTAAATTTTTATTTTGATAATGTAAATGAAACTGATGTAAAGTTTCCAAAAAGAAATTGTGTAATGTAATTTGATTTTTTTTCATCATTTCTGATATAACAACTAATATTTACAGAATTATTAAGTAAGTCAATAATAAATAGCAAACATATTTCTAATATGCAAGAAAAACAATTTTTAAAATATGTGTGGATAAAATTCTGGAATTTACTAATATATTTTTTAAATGCATCACTGAAACAAAATTGGGCACTAAAATATTTATTTTCATCATGATTTTTTGTAATGCTAACTTATTAAAAAAAAAAAAAAAAAAAAAAAAAAAAAAACCCATCTTAATTTACTTTTTTAAATGTTTCTGACTATTTGTTTATTTGTAGTAGCTGTGAAAATAATTCTTATATTTTGCTCAATATTATTCATAGCATTAAATATTATTGAAGACATTTCTATGAGGAGTATCATTCCAAATTACCTTTATTATTCTTATTCAAATTATCCTTATTTATAAACATATATCATATTTGTGATAGAGCTTTTAAATGTGCTCGTATGTATTTTATGCATAGTTGAATTGCTTAACATTAGGACAATGGAAAATAAAATTTTGTGTGAACAACTTATTAACTTTCATTATATTTTCTCTCACACAAATTTTTTCATTCAGTATAAATATGGTTTTTGTTCGTTCAACTTGTAGTAATTTACATTTTTGTGACTATAAAAAAGAAATAGAAAGATATATTATAAATACCTGTTAAAATATTGATTAATGATATTTCTCTGCTGTGTTCATTTTAACTTATTTTAAGGGGATCATTTACATATTGTTATATATACATATATATATGACACATGATTTTAATAAATGTAATATTTTTATAATTTTCTTAATATCTATATATTAAACAAGGTAAATGTATATAAATATATATAGCCACATAAGCAAGTAAACTGGGAGAACAAGTAGGAAATGTTGAAATAGAATAACACAAATATAATTGTTGATAATGTCATTCTTAAAAAATAAATTTAAATGCTCTGTAAGAACACTATACAAAGAACTATGCAAATAATCAAAATAAATATACATTTGATAAGTGCAAATGTGAGACACTGCTTAAAATATCCAGTATTTAGTTCTTTGATTTCATCATCAGTTTCATTTCAAGCTGCCAGAGCAGCAGAATAATTTCTGTTCACTAAGATATACTTGAAATAAATATATATATATCTACTGAATGTTGATAAATATACATATTCTCTTCTGCATATTGTTAATATTTTATGTCTAATATACACATTTAAATGACAAACTTAAGGGGAACTTAAGTTAATATCACTTTTTCTATTTCTGGCCATACTTGCAACTGTAATTCTTCTTATTATTTTGTTTCTTTCATTTCTTGAAGCTTTAAAATTACAAAACATTGAATATAGATATTAAAAAAAGTTATCTTTTTGTTAAAAAAAATTAAAACTGTCTTAAATTAATGAATTAAGTTACAGATCTTTATTATTTCGTAACGAATTAATTTTGTTATATTTGAGTGTTCAATAAAAACGGCCTCCATTTAAAATTATTTTGATTTTCTGTTGGCATACCTGAAAATTAATAAATTTGTTGTAATTGTGTTAATTATAAAGCTATTAAATAATATGTATCCAGCTGTTTTTCGGTAGATGCTTGTGCCAAGAGAATGCTTAAAATGTTGTAAATTTTTAACTTATTTAATGGAAATATATAAATATTAATGATGTTAGATTTTTTTTTTTATTTTATAAAATATGTTAATGTTTTAATGTAGAAAATAAAGCAATGTTATTTGCATTTATTTTTTATTGGTGTAATTTAAATTTATACTTTTTAATTGATATTCCAAGTTATTTAGAAACTTGTTAGCTAGCAAATTATTAATTGTCACATTACATTTGAATTCAAAAAAATTTTAACTAGTCTTTAATATTAATATAAATTTGCAGAAATATTTGCATTAAAATCTATGAATTATAGAACTAGTAGCTGAAACATTCTGTCCTTCAGTTCAGGAGTCAGATTCTCATTTTGGGCTTACATGTTTGTAGTGGTTTAAAATCCACTTTTAAATATAGGTCCTGATTTAATTAGCTCTCTAAATATACCATTACCCAGCTAATCTGATAAATTATTTAATTGTATTTGATATCCTTATTTATTTATCTATAGATTACTTTAGCAGAATAGGTAGCTCATAGGTTTAAATGCCAACTTGGACTTAGGTGTTTGTAATGGTTCAGAGTCCACTTTAAAATGCATGTCCTGGTCTAATTAGTGTTCATGAGCAAAAAAGGATTTATTGTAGAATGACAAACAAATTGAACTAAGCTAAACAAAATAGGTATTTACTTCCTTGTTAATATGAAAACTTTTTAATTGATCTTTAAGTATGTCTTATTTTTTTTATACAAAAATTGTAAATTTCTTTGAGTTTTCTTCAATATAAAGCCACCCAAAACTTATTGTTAAAGCTCAAGTATTTTCATTATGTTCAGATAAGAAAATAATTTTGAAACAAAAGACATTGCATTAAAAATGTACTATAAAATATTCTATGGGTTTTGTACATGATCATTTTTAATTAATATTAATGAGAAATGCATGAGTATGTTAAATGTTTTGTATATAAAAAGCATCATCATTTACAAAATTGTTTATTTGCTGATATTTTGTAAAAATTGTGTGTAATATACTGATGTATATGGTTATTGTGATTCTGTATTTAAGGGCATTTTTTTTTTTTTTATCTTTTCTCTGTTTATAAAACATTCCAAAAATTGATTTTATATAAATCATTGTCCATTTTTGTTTACCTGTCCATTATTTTGCCGCATCTTATTATATTTTCAATTTTGATTTTTTTCAATATTATAATTTATTCATTAAATTGGTCATTCAATATTGGATTTTTGCATATGAGAATAATTGTTTCTGTTTCTATATTCTCTAATCAAATATACAGTATACTGATTTCAAAAAAAATTTTTTTTTAAATTCTTAACTTCCATTAATGTTCAAATTTATCAGATTTGAAAATTTTACAACTTTTGAAATTGTGATATTATTTTCTTTACTGAATTAGTCTTTATTTCCACTGATTGTTTTAGAAAAATTGTTGAAATATTTATTTATGATGTTTATATTTAAACAAGATATGTGCAATATTATGTAGTCTTATCTTCTCATATGTATCTAATTAGACTAGGTATGTTTAATATATAAATAATCTAGAAATATTAAATCACTACTGAAAATTAAGAATTTTAAGCATTGTATTTTGTTTTTTTAATAATTTTTTCTGCTTGATATTAATCACACTACATTTCTAATGGAAATAAATCAACCAAACTTTGTTGCTTTTAAAAGCAAATGTGTTTCTAGTAATGACAATCTATATGCTATATTTTATAGTCAATGAAATAATTGATGATAAAACATTTCATAATTGCCTTGATTTTTTAATTTTATATATATGAATATTTAGTTTATTAAATAACTAAATAATTGTTGACATCTCTCAATACATTTCTATTGAATTTGGACAAGCTTTTTTATATTGTTTTTGTGCCTTTTTTATGCACAATATGTATTACATTTTGATAAATATTTAGAATAAATAATGTGATACTTTTTTAAAACTAATTTTATTATCGACATTTGTAAAATAATTAAATATACTTAAAATATTTTGTGTAATAAAATTTGTGTGTCTTTCATGAAATACGAAAATTATACATGCATTACTGCCATTGTATGCCCTCTTTGTATTGAATAGAATGTAAATTGAATTTAACTGAGACTAAATTTGTAAATATTTGTTACATAACATTTTTAGAAAAAATAAATGGGATACTATAAAGTTATATTAGTTATGATCATTCAAACACATCAGTGACATGTAGAAATAGTGATATTAAAAAAAGGGGGTAACTATTTTTAATGGATATATCAATATTTATTCTTTGTTTTGAAATTAATTATGTCAATAATAAGTAGCATTAAACAAACTAGGAGTACTCAACAGTCGAGTACTGCAGTGGTAGGAATTGTGTTTAAGGGCTTAAGGCCAATTTTTAAATGTTTAATTCAATGTTTTTAAAAGAAATGATGGGTTGTCTCTATTAAAGATGCAATAAAAAAATCTTAAGAAAATCTTATTTGCATTGACTCTCTCTTGCTGTCTTTACAAAAAATTATCGGCTGGGGAAAACTTGTCGATGTACAATTTGTTCTGTGTGGGTGTGCTGAAAATAATTATAAAATTGACTATTCATGTAAGGGGATGATGGGAAACAAAGACTGAAAAGGATGATTTCCTAGCTAAAGGCAGCTTATTTAAATACTATACATAATATTGCAGTGCTATTCGTTTAAAAAATTTCCATAAAAATAAAAAAGTACTAACCAAAATTGGAATAAAAAATTCACTTCTTTAAATGATAAATTTACTAAAAGGATTTTTCTACTTAAACTCAATAACTTTTATACACCATCTTTAAATTAACTCAATTTTTGTTTGGATAAGGTAATTTTGAACGATATTTTGTTTTCACCTGTCTGGCAGCAATATAAATGCTGGTGTAACTCTGAAAATCCCATGCATTTGCTTCTTGATTTTAAAAACTATTGTGATGACAGGCAACCCCTCCACAAAGATTTAAATCAAATATGCATACCATTCCTTAATTTTCTTTTTTCCCCCTCTCCAGACTTAATTGAATCAAGAGAATCGATGTCTTCCTAAAAAAAGTGTATATATAAGAGACGCTTTGTAATTTTACTATTTCTTTCTTTTTTTTTTTTTTCTTTTTCTTATATGTACTTTTTATTGATTTTGTAATTTTTAAACCCTGTGTGATACTTAGTGGTATACAAGGAGATAATCGTTCTTTTAAAATGTATATATATATGCACTATATAGTTTCATACAAAAGTCTTCGTCGCATTTTATTTGAGGTTATTAAGTCTCATTATTGGTGCTTTCAGAAAATTGTTTCTGATATTCAAGTTAAACAACACATCTCTATTCGTTTGTCAGAGTTAATGTTTTACGAATGCTTCTGCAAACAACGATTTCAATCACTCATTAGATAATATCGAATAATAAATCCGAATTTCAAATCTTGACGTTTGTTGCCAATATCATTTGCTGCAACAAAATATGATTAAAGATAGCAGTGGAATAGTTAATATAGGCAAGGGATTGCTGCTCACAGAATGACTCTAAATAGCTCCTAGACAAATAAGATTTTCTAGAAAATTTCAATTTTATTCAGAGAAATATAGTAAATAAATATTGCGGCATGCAAATATGAACGCGAAGCTTGTAAAGAATAAAAAATGTAAGACAAGTTTTTCGGAGGAAGAGATGAGAGGGAGATTGGAGAATCGTGAGAGCTGGAGGAGCTCGACGTAAGCGAAAAACGTGCTATTTTTTTTTTATTAATAATGACTTTACATGATTTGCTTCTTTTAAAATACAATTCTTTTAGTCGTAAATGAAATTATTTTCTATATATCGTGCCAGTGATCCAAGGACTTTCGAAACTTTTTTTTTATTTTTCTTCATGTTCTGTTTTTGAAATGAAGGGTGTTAGAAAAGAACACGTAATATGATATTTATTCAAAAAAATTATTAGTCACAAAGAACCATTTTCCATAAAGGACACGAAACTCTAAAAAGGTTTGTTGATTCAAAATTTGTTGAAATTTAATCATTTCAAGATCTGACTTCTATGTTTTGGAAGCATCCAACTCAGTTTCGTTGTTATATTTGGATGAAAGTAAACACAGAAACTAAAATTCGCATAAAAAGAGATAATCGCTATATGATTAGAAATTTAAGGATTTATATAGATTGGTGAATAATTTAATTTTGATTCTTTTTCTTGTGTCTGGTTACCATAATTTAATACGCTTTGCTTAATAATATATTTTGATTCTACATTGTTGATCGTTGACAACAAATTATTAAAAAAAAAAAAAAAAAATGTGTGCAATGTTAATTGTTAAATATGTATAATTGTTTTTTCTAACAGAAATTCATGAGATTTAAATTACTTACTCTTAGGTTGTAAAAAATAAAAACAATTTGTTAACAATATCCAATTAATATAAGTAAAATAAATAAAAGTTAAACTGTTTTGTACTTGTATAACTTAAAATATTTTGTGATAAAGCAATTTGGCGAATTATCGAAATGAAATAATTTATAATTTACCGCGACCGCGAAATATAAAACGAAAACAATAATTAATGATGTGGTGTTATCGCAATCTGCGAGCGAATACACACGCATGAACACTCACTCGAAGAACACTTTTAGTTTTTCTCACGTCACTAGCTTCACTCTTGCTCCAACTGTACTCATGCTAGGTAATGATTAGGAGCTCTGTGTCGTACTATAACTCTGCAGTTCTATGTGATATCGCGAATTCTTTCATATTAAAATTTTATTCAATTTTTGATTAGCTAGTGTGTCTATTGAAATACTATGTGTTTGTGTAATTACCCTAATGGTGATTTTCGTGTTGTGAGCGCGTTCTTCAGATATTAGCTCGACGCCAACCATGAACATTGAATCCGCTTACATCCAGTATTCGGTTACACATTATATTTGCATTTTATTAGATAATTTTGAATTTGATAAAATTCTTGATCAGCTTCCGAATCTCACAAATCATCCCCAATCGATTAAACAAACGGAAGGTGCAAAAATCTACCACTATATAGAGACTATTGGCCCACCTGTGTTTTCACAATATAGGCGTGAAATGCTTAAAGTTGCAAGCCAGGAGTTGGAATTTTTTTATGGCACAAGGCATCATCCGCCCTTTTAACAGACCTTTACATTTGGTAAAAAAATCTAAAGGTGAATGGCACCCATGTGGCGATTACAGATGACTCAGTCCTATTCCTGACACATCTTGTCCCGCACACCCAGAATTGTACCCAAACACTCTTTGACTAATCAATTTTTTTTTACCAAAATCCCATTAATCTGCCTGACATACCAAAAACCGCTGTTATTACGCCTCTTTGAATATGTTTTTGGCTTGCGCAATGTAGGTTAAACTTTACAACTGTATATCCATTAAGTTTTGTTTTTTTTTTCCTAACACGGTCTAAAACTTAACCGTTCAAAATGTGTTCTAGGAAAATTCTCAGTTTATTTCCTTGGATGCCTTGTAACTTAAGAGTGTCAAACATTTTTCTGCAAAAGTTCATTTTATTTCTGAATTCTACACATCTTAAATAATTGCTTATCTTAGACATTTCCTCGCAATATTAATTTTTTTCAGAAGATTTCTCCTTAAAGCCACAACTACACAAGTACCTTTACATGCCTATCTCAAAAATTCAAAAAGGAACGATAAACGACAAATCCAGCGAACTGGCTTTGACACAATTGCTTTCGAGATATGTAAAACCAATTTGGCAAATTCAGCAACCCTAAACATCCAAGTCCAAGTTCAACAATTGTCTTCCCTGGTTGACGCATTTTATGTGGCTATCAGTGCTGCTTTGCATACACTTACTCCTAATAAAGGCTACAATACCCTCTTTTTTTCTCGAAAAAAACTGTCTACTTCTGAAAATAGATACAGCACGTACAATTGTAAATTTTTGGCTATCTACGGCGATGTAAAACATTTCAAGCACATGCTTTAAGGTCATTTGTTCACCATCTACACCGACCATAAACCACTCACGTTCGCATTTCGGCAAAACTCCGAAGAAGCTTTTCCATGACAACCGTGACATTTCGACTTCATTGTCCATATTTTCCACCGACATTAGATACATTGATGGTGCACATAACATTGCTACAGATACCTTGTCGCGCATTGAAGAAATAACACTTTAACACCAACTGATTTTGTTGTCATTGCTGCTGAGCAACTTCAGGATGCTGAACTGCAGAATATAATTTTAAGCACTTCTGACAAACTTAATTTTACCCTGAAGCCCAGGCAGTTGGCGCCTGGCATAAATTTGAAGTCCACGTATCATGCATTCGTCCATATGTTTCAGGAAAGTCTCGGCATGACATTTTCACAAATTGCACCGATTGTCACATCCTGTCATTCGGGCTTCACGCAAATTAATACAACACCGTTTCGTTTTGTTTGACCCAATATGTTGAAAGACGTTGCTGAATGAACACATGCCTGTGTAGACTGTCCAAAATCTAATATTCACAAACAGCCTGTTGTAGTCATTTAACATTTCATTGCAACTCTTCAGTCATGTATATATTGACATTGTGTAACCCTCATAAACATCAGAGTTTGCTTACTTCAGCTATAAGGCCTTAAGTAATCCTCATAGCTGACATATCTGCTAATACAATTGCAAAAACGTTTGCTGAAAACTGGATTTTACGATTTAGAATTCGCATTGTCATAACTATAGACCAAGGAATGCAATTTCAGAATAACCTATTATCCCTCTTTATCAAGAGGCTACATATTCAGCAAAACCGAACAACACCATACTACCCAATAAGCAATGTTTTGGTTGAGAGATTTCATCGCTCTCTCAAATAAGCATCACGATACCACGAGTTTAAATAGACAGAATCACTACCTATCGGCTTGCTTTGACTTCGATCTTCATTTAAAACAGACCTCGATTGCACTTGTGCTGAACTTGTTTATGGTGCACCTCTACGCTTAAATCTTTCATTGATTTAATTGAATAAAAAAACATTTTTCAAAAGTCAATTTTTTTACATTTTAATGAAAAATTAATTAAAATGATGTTTATATTATATATATGTAAAATTTGGACAAAACTTTAGACCACTTTGAATACACTATAAAATCTTATGTAAATATAACTAAGAAACCTAGGTTTGTCTTAAAATCTCCAGTGACCTTTCTGAGCACATGCATGCACAGGATGCAGAGTAAAATCCTTTGTGAGCTGTATTTCTGAAATCATTGGTGAGAGACATAATATCTAATGTATAAACGTTTCCAATAAGGGGAATTTTTACATGTTGTCATTTTTAGATTTAAAAATTTAATTTTGAAAAGATTATAAAATCTATGGTTCCTCCCTACATTTAGAAAATTTTGCTGTCTGACAAAAATATTTCATTTCTCTACGATTAAAAATAGGCAAGATATTTGGTTTCAAAGAACGCAAATTTTTGTTTTTTCGATGGAGTCAGTTTATAAAATTATGATTCTATTCTCTTGTAAAACACAACCTTTGGGAGAAACAAAATTTCTCCCTGTCCATATACGATATATATCTATAGTCACAATACTAGATACATTATTATATTGGAAGCTATAAAAATGACATCCAGGGTTGAAACGTGGAAATTTTGTCAAAATTATGAACAATCAGTCTCTAATGAGGTATTTCATCAGGGAACATACATCTTCCCTTGGGATTCCCTATATTTTACATACAAGTATACCTATATTAACACCAGCAGGTTCATTCATGAGTGTTGAGTCTGGGCTGGATCTTACAACTTAACGATGCATTAAATCAGAGTTCCCCAAACTTTTTTGTGTCGTAGACCACTTGCCATGTTTTTCCGTGTTGGGTAGACCCCCTACTTACCTGATATTGATTTCCTGTAAATTTCTCACTGTAGTGAAGTTTAGTGTTAAATATTTAAAGTAAAAACACATGTTAATTTATACATTTATTAATTGAATTTAAATTAAAACTACTTAAAATAAAATTTTGTATCTGTTATGTAAAATATACGTAACATTAAATAAACTATAAATAACATAACATAAGCAATAAGTCAATATTTTTAATGAGAAGGATGAACTTGATGCTTTAATAATAAATTATCAACATTTGGCGTCAATTTTGTAAGGGTTAATCTTAAATCTCCTCGGCTAATGATGTCTAGTCTGTTTCTTTTTTTCATTAGGAGATTGGTAACAGTGCTATATTATAAATAATGTATATGTTTTGATATTATAAGATAGTATGATGTAAGTAAATAGGTACTATCAGTGTATGTGTTGAGATCCACTATCATGGACCCCCAAATTTTTTTTCGCTGACGCAGACCCCTTGCAGGTTGTCATAGACTCCTAGAGGTCGATATAGACCACTTTGGGAATCACTGCACTAAATCTTTAATGGCATGCAACTATCTTACAGGCTCTAAGTCCATTAGGAATATTGTACATCATCTTACTGTAATTTTATGAATTTCTACTAACTGTTGCATAAGCATCCATGCTGTTTTAGTTTCATTATAGTTCTAAATTCCAGTAAATTGATTCATGTCATCATAATGACCCATAAATCATGATTCCAATCAGAATAAAAAACACAGTTCTCAAGTTTTCATGTGTTAAATTAAACAAATTGGCATCAGATATTAGAACGAGACCAGGAAAATACTCGATAAAAAGGCTTTTTGAATAAGTTCTTATTTATACAATTGTAAGAAGAAAAATTACATAAAGACCTTCTGAAAGTAAGCACTTTGAAAATTTGAGGTGTGGAAAGTTATCTGGCAATGGTAATTGTTAATCAGTAGATTCTATTTTCTTGCCATTCATATCAAGTCTTTTCAATAAGACAGAATTGTATTATCTCTGGCAACTATATTTTGACATTCATTCATTTCCTGGATATTTTTTAACTGCTAGTTCTGTTTTTCACCACTGCAGTTCACAAACTGCTTTGGTTTCAGATTTTATCGCTATATTTTGAATTGCCTTATACTCTGAAATACCATTAAGACATGAAACCTGATACATTTCTCAATGAATGTAGTACTTAAATAATAATATTTTGATGTAGTACTTAAATAATATAAAACCAAGATAGTCAGTAACTCAATAGATATGATTAGTTACATGGTATAATAATAGCAAACCATACACTTCAAACGAACATTGCAAGAGGATTACCATTTATGGAGAATGCCAATGGAATGCATCAGAAGCTGCAAGGTATATGCAAATCGTTTCCAGATTCTTCCCATTCGAATGATCAAACTATCAAAAATGTAATGAGTCTGCTCAGGGAAACGGGAAGTAACCTTAATCATTCCTGTACAGGAAAACTACTGGAATCTGATTGTGCGTTTTGTTACAAGCATTAGTACAGAAATATTACATGCTGAAGAAGCACATCTTTAATATGCCATACTGCAGCAAAAACTACTTTCACTGTATCAGACTACAAGCAGCTGCTCACTTTTAACCTCAATATATGAACACACTTAAATCTATAAGGATATAATCACAAAATTATGAAAATTAATTTCTGAATAATTCCAACCACAAGCAACATTTTTTGCAGTACACAATGGACACACAGTAATCCAATTATGTAAATACATTTCTGTAACAACTGTATCATCCAAGTGATAACTGGAACAGATGGTCACTTGGATGAAGGTCAATCACAAGTGCATGCAATTTCTTCAAATATTTTTTTTTACCAAATCACAAACATTTCTTGCAAAACACATATTTCATATTAGCTTATGATTTTGTAGATAAATTTATAGTTTAGAAAGCATTCTCTCCATTCAGACTAAACAGTTTTACCAATTCATCTCATTGCTCCACCATCAGTTTGTAAGTGCATTTGAACAGCTGATTAAAAAATAGTGTGGGAAAAATTTCTTCAAAGATTCAACAAACAATGCTTTGCACATGGTGTTTTATAAATGAGGTTTCTACTGTCTAATCTTATAAATTATACAAATATTTTACAGTACTTTTTTTCTTTCAAATCTTTGCATCCGAAATTTTCTTTATACTCTTATAACTCCAGCAGTATTTGTAGTTTCTCAACAAACAGATCAATATTCACATAAAAGTGAGTTGCCATTCAAAAATTTCAAAATTCTGTTATATATAAGGTATATATATATATATATATATATATATATATATATATATATATATATAATATGAGAAAACATTTTTCGACCACCCAATATATTATCTTAAGTTAAATCAAAATGTCTCCTTCATGTAAATAAATAAAAATGTGATATTGTTCATATCAGATGTCTGTCATCATGAAGACTTATTTTATCTATAATCGGGAAAAGTATATTTTTTGATGGCTACTATTTACAATTCATTTACACTTGAATCAATTGTTATTTAAAGCATAACATCCATATTGTAATAATATTTTTTTATATGTAATAAAGATATATTTGTCACAGCTACATGCATTGGAGTGTTAATAATTTTATACCATTCAAACAAATATGATACACAAGATATATAAGGAGTGTAATATGAAGAGTTTGCCACATTCATAATGATGCATGGCTGGTAGCATAAATTAGAAATAAAATATCGAAATTAAAATATACTTGATTCATAAAAAATACATTAAGTTTACAAAATAAAGAAAGAATGAAATCATATGAAAACATTTATTTACAAATTAATGCAAAAACAAAATCAACGTTTGTATAATACACATTTATGGAAAATTGAATTAAATTAACTTCATGCAGCATTTTTTGTTTTTAAAGCAGCAATAGCTTCTTGATTTATGATAAAAATAAATCGCAAGACAGTGATCTGAAATAAAAAGAAAACAATCATTAATTATTCTAAAAAATGAGATCAAAGTTCAAAAAAATAAATAAATAAAGATGTAACTAATTACTTACCTCAATGACTGAATTGTTACACAATTTGTATTTAGTTCCCATTAACACCGGTTTTCCGTCAATAAATATAGGTTTTTTAGCTTCATTGATAAGACAAAATTCTCCATTACTGTCCATTTTTATCACGCCTTGACGGCGAGATACTTTCCATGCAGGACCTTCTAGGGAAAGATCAATATCAACAGTGTTTTCTTTTGCTGATCGACCAAATGTCACCTATTAACAATAAAAATTATGTAAAACCAATTTTTTCACTTCTTTTAACACATAGATAATTTTTAAGCCAATAATTGAAAATTAATTAAAGATTTGTTAATTAACTAAAAATTTGTTCCATTAATGCAAATAATTCTTGATGGATTTTAAAAATATATATTGAAAATGAATTAAGAGTACTTCTGTAACATTTTTTTTTACCTTTGATACATTGTAAAACAAAAATTTACATTTATTACATAAAATGAATATATTTTCCCCAAGAATTTAAGAATATTTCTTCAGTTTTTAGTGACTATTTTTTCAAAACATTACAAAATTCAAGGGAAAAAATTGATTGTTCTTGGGCTTTATATTTATAAAATTTCTTAAAAATATAAAAATTAGAAGAGCAATAAATTTATCAATTGAATTATGTTTGTATATGTTTCTTAAACTTTCATAATTTCAGAAAGCATATTATTCTCAATAAAAAAAATTTTTTTTTTGATAATACTTTTATAAGATATTTTATTATAAAAGTATTCTGTTCAGAGAAAACTTAGACACCAAAGAAATTAAATTTTCAAGGAAATAAGAATCTAAATTTTAAGCATTTCTAAATATAATGCAATAAGGAAGAAAATTGATATTCCTATTAAAAAAATTAATAAAAATTTAAATTTCCAAATGATAAATAAATTTACATAATATTTTATGAATAAATTACAATAATTACAGAAGTAAAAAATATCTATAACTTGACAAGGACAAGATAATAAACAAAACTCATTAATAAAAGGTCGAATCTGTTAATTTTCATTAAAAATTTAATTTCAGTAATGAATATTTTCAAACTTGAATCTAAGGATAAAAATATCTGTTGTAAGTTTGTTTTATTAAATAGTACCATAATGTATACAATGAAAGATTTTGTTTCAAAACAAAGTAGACACTGGTTTGCAGAAAATTGTAGAAATTTTTTCCACGCAAACAAAAGTAAAATGATACTGAGAACTGTCACAAAATGATCTTATAAGGTTTGATTAAATTAGTATTCTTAACTTATCACAAGTAACATTTAAAATATAATAAAAATGTTTTGATTGAATTCAACATTTTCAAAACTATGTTCTAATAATTCCTAAATGATTAATAATATATATATACATATATAAATACAAACAAACATGAGAGGTGAATAAAATTAAAGTTGTACAGTAAAAATTATAACAAAATTAATTAACTACTAGTTAGAAAATGGCCCCAATATTTCATCTCAATATACATGAAGCAGTAATCCAAATATTGATCAATATAGAACATTGCGATTGTCCTAAAATACTAAAAAATCGCTTAAAGAAATGTTTAGTTTAAAATGGTAATTAAGAGCTAAGGCATGAGGATAACACATTATATTTGAGACAAAATGAAATGAAGAAAATACTGTTTCAGTTAACCTCTGTCAGAGAAAGGTAGGCATGATTCACATAGAAAAATTTAGATTTGCTTGTAAAGTTTTCTTTTTTAAAAAAAGAAAGAAAAAAGTAGTGACTGAGGCAAATGCATTAAAGAAATCCCAGATAAATTTGAAGAGTCAGGATCAATAACATAGCATTAAATGTGGCAAAGTAAAAGCAATTGTTTCCATAATGGTGGTGCATATGGGTCCAGCATTGGAAAAAGTATCTAGCAGTGTTTAGGAAACATGCAATGCACATGAAAATGCCTGAACTTTAGATTGTCTGCCAGCATGTTTGGTAAAATTTTGGAAAACATCCACCTAAAACTACAGATGCTTAAGAAATGCAGCTTTCTGAAATGGAAGGGGTCAATGAATAATCATAGAAAATTTTGTGGACAAAGCCTATTTCTGTCTCTGACATTCTACTTCCTTTATTTTAAAAAATCATTCAGTGACTCTTGCAGCACCATTTGCAGTTGACTTTTTTTTTTCCAAGAAAGATTTATTGGATAATAAAGACATTTAATAATTTTATCGATGCTAAGAACTACTTTTATGCAGAAAAACAGCCATTTCATCATTATTAGGGAGGGGGAGAATTATCAGCTATTTCTCAACAACCTGGTGATAACTTAACCCAAATTCTGATGACTTTTGGCTATGAAATTACTTAAAATATGCTGTCTATGACTGTGCAATTGTGAATGTAGCTTAATTAAATACATGCATTATGCAATACATTTATAATATGACTGATAAACTCCAATTTATTGTAAAACATGTTGTTTCACATTTTCAATTCATACATGAAAAATAATGAACAACACAATGAATATTTCTTAAGAAAATCACAACAGCCAATTCATAATTTTTTCTTGATTGTTTTGACTTTTTTAAAATGATTTTTGCCATAAGAACAATCTAACCATTAATTTTCTTGTTGAAATGAATAGATATTTAACAAGAAAGAATAAAACAACAGCATCTATTATCTGCTAATCAGAATCACGTTTTATGATATGTGAAGTCTATTTATCTTTTGACACTGGGTAATGAATTACAGCCAAAGATCATTGTAAGTTATTTTTAATCTCCAATGCATATTTTCTTCCAGGAAGATAGAAGGCTGTCTTCATACGTCACAATAAACACATAGAATTTTTAAGCACAGAGAGAAGTGGATTCTTACAGCAGAAGTGTAGCATCTCTCGTTGTTCAGCAGAGGCTGAGATTGAACCCAGGATCACACTCCATACAGCGAGCGATGTCATATTGTGGTAATCCCAAACCTATCAACCTACAAATTTAAGAATTGTTTTTCTTTCTTTTAACAAATTTCCATAGCTTCATGTAATAATTCAATGATGATATGAAGTCAATATCAGTCAGATTGACCTAGTTCCATCATTCAATAAAACATTAAAAAGTTCTAATTTATTTTAAAACTTTTTGCAAATGAAACTTTAAAAGTTGCTTCACATTTGATTGCATACTGTATATAATTGAATGAAATAACATAATAGTAGTTAATATTTTAGAATCGGAAACTTTAAGAAATAGAATTTAATTTATAATTATACATTATATTATAATGTATAATTATAAATTAAATTCTATTTCTTAAAATCAAACAATTTATAAGTAAAAATGATCAACAATAGCAAATCCTAATTGACTTTAACACCATTTAAATTATTAAATTTCTTGTAGAAATAAATATTATTTTTAGACAAAATTTAATAATTTTATACACACGAAATTATAACAAAAAATTAAATACACACGAAATTTTGAATGTAATTTGACATAAAATATAGCTTTTAGTTTTGTTTTGAAGTAATTATTTTTATTTTTTAGTAATTAAGTTTTTTAGAGCATGAATAGGTTGATGTCTTTGAGTACATATCAAATAATAGATTATAGAACAAAAATACAAAATAATGAAAACATTGATATTTCAATCACTACTTAAAAAATATCATTCATACAAAATACTGATCTAGACTGATGTTAATAATTTTATTCACATTTTATAATTAATGTATTCAACTGATTAAAAAGATTAAATATTTAAAAAATGACAGCATTATTTAATCCTTAATATTAATGAACTAAAGATTGATAGAAAAAATAAATTATGTGCAAAAGTTAACCAGAGAAATTAAACATACCTCTCGAGACTGAATCAAATATCTGACGATTCGGCCTCGAAGTACTGCTAAAGTTTTATTATCAAAATCTGGAAGGCTAACTCCTATAATATTGAAATAAAATTATGTGAAAAATGATAGCATTTCAAAAAATTTAAGGTAGTTTTGTAAATTATAAGAGTATTAAAATGAATTAAATCTTAAAACTAATGTTTTTATATTACATTACATCCTTGTATTTTCAGATATTAATGCACTCACATTGAAGCCAAAAAGCCATTTTATTCTTTTGTTTAATATTCTTATAGTACATTTATGGAAGAAATATTTTTTCATTTAAATATAATAGTTATAAATTGTATTCCAACACCTTTTGCCAATTTAGTTTTCTACCTTTTAATTTTGAAAACTCATTATCACAAAAACTTAAAAAGCAGAACTGTTTTCAACATATTTTAATGTCTTAAAAATATAGAGAATTTTACAAGACTAATTATACACATAAATATTTATATACATCAATTTCTAAATACTAATGTTAATTTTATAAAGACTAAAACTAAGAGCAATAATTTAGCATAAATTTTTTCCAAATTAAACTATGATTTTAACAGATTAAAAACAGTCATGGATGATTTAAAATACAATACAAAAGAAAATAGTTTTTTTTTCTGTTATCATTTTAAGAGCTTTTTTATAGCTTACAAATACTTAGACAATATAAATAAGAAATTAAAATGTAATTTAAAACACTATATTTAAATATGTTCCAAGATCAGCAATATTTTTGATTTGTGTTTGGATTGACATTGCTTATATTAAAATAAATACATTTTAGTTTCAGGCATTAAAGAATTGAATAAAACATTGAATAATAGAAATTCATATTTTAAGTGTACTTATTTCCAAAGAATAATATTATTTGAACATTTTTATATCATACCTGATTGGAATAATGACATTACATATTTTATGAAATACTAGACCATCACCACAACTTTATAATTCAAAGTGTTTTTTTATTTTTTTAAACTACTTTACTACTTTTTTATTTTTTTAACTTTGTCATTGGTTGATGAGCAATTAAATAAAGTGATGAAGTGTGTATATATATATATATATATATATATATATATATATATATA
>JAPDSC010097423.1:31916-44447 GCA_026290005.1 Latrodectus geometricus | reverse complement strand
TATATATATATATATATATATATATATATATATATATATAATAAATTAAAATTAGCCTCTATACAGTTGTCTCCAAGAAACTTTAAAACAATGAAGCAGTGGCTGAAGTGGACAGCATTCATATCCCCTAGTGGCAGAGGGCAACTGGACAAATCCTTAACTACAATAAGATATAAACATTTCTGCAAATAGTCTTGTCTAGTAAACAAAGAAAAGCAAGCAATTTCAATAGATCAAGGCAGGGAATTGGCGACTACTGATTTTGCTGAGTAAGGAACTCCACTTCTTATCCACAGTGGCATTACCAATATTAATCTTTAATAAACTCCACATGATTCATTTGATCTTTTGAGACACACATTCAAAGTCGAATGGAGGTAAAGAACTCCAAAGATGCTAAAATCTAAGTTTCACAATACTGACCAAACAGTAAGCAAAAACAGCTATATATTCTGAAATGTATGTTAATGTATCACATCCAGGTCAATACATTTTAACTAAGAATTTTTTCTGAAATATCTTCCTTATATTTACCTATATATAAATAAATTGTGAAATACACAAATTAGAATATTTTACTTATTTTAACATTATTAAAAATTATTTTAGCATTAATATATTTGTAGTTTCTTCAAACTAAATATTTTTGTGTCACAAATAACATATAAAAATAATAGTATAAATTTTTTCTCAAAATTTATCAACTTAGGGACTCATTGTGGCTTAGTTATAGGACTGTGCTTTTTTGAAGGTTTTTAATTTGATTCTAGCCTCTTTTAAACAATGATAGATAAATAATCTTTGCCTATTATATTCTCATTTGTTTGATGAATGCTTAAGAGCTTTCCAGGAGGTTTTTCTCTTATGGCATGTGGATATAACCCATTATCTATTTGTGTTACTGAGAAACTTACAACTTTCGACTGCAGAAAATAGTTAATCGATTTTTAGAACTTTTTTTTTCAATTAATATTAATCATGTACATCATATATTTCATATAATTATTAGCAAGAAATACATACAATGTGTAAACATATGTGATTAATAATTTATGATTTATAAAAATTTCAGAAATCATCTACAACAACACAACTTATACTACATTTACTTTATCAAAATCATATGAATAAATCCATATCTGCTAAGGCAACATGTATATTAATGCATACCAAATTACATATTTCATAAAAATGACAGCTATATTTCATAAAAATGACAGCTAGATAATAATTGCCATTAATTTATTACAAAATACAAACACAAATAAAGGTAACAATGATTTAATAATCATGATATTTACATAAATACAAAGTTTTTTAATTAACTCTATAATTTTTGATAATTCCATATTAGAAAATCCAGCAAACTTTCATGAAATTTCATAAAAGATCTTTTTCTTGAAAAATGTTTTTTTTTAGCACTTTATTATACTTTTAATCATACTATGCATTTTTTATTTTATATGACACCGACATTTTAAGAAGTATGTGGTTTTGACTAATCACTGTAACAATTGCAGTGTATTATACACTGCAGCAAATTATGCGATGTTTTTCTTTCTTTCTTTTTTTTTTTTAAAAAAAAAAAAGAAAAAATCTAGAAGAAAGCTTTACAGATAATGGCACTGCTGTGGATTATATACAGGAAAATATGCTAAATAAAATAATGATATTGATTTATGATATCAGATGTTTATCATAAATCAATATTATTAGTCTAATAATTTTGAAAAAAGTAACAAATAGAATATATTTCTGATTTGTTAGAAGCTATTGTACAATATTTTATTGAATTTTAATAAACAGAAAATATTTATTTTAATTTTATCATGTTTTAAAAACATATATTACATTTATTGAAAAGATAACTAAGGATAAATTAAGTGGTGTACATTTTTAACACCACTTAATAATATTTATAATTGATAAGTAAATGCACACATACAATGAAAGATTTTTGTCAATGTACAAAATTTAGTAGGATAGATATCTTGTAATTCCTACCTGTTACACAATCTACTAGGACTTGCCATTTTGGAACTTCATTTTCATAGTGTTTAATTTCATGTAAATGTTTTCGATGAACACCAACAGTTTCTAAAATTATACAAAAAAGTATTTTTTCAAATGCAAAATATTTTCAAAGATAAAAAATGCTAAATAAATAGGCTTACAATTTTATAATTACATAAACAGACATACAATCTTCACATCCCCATACAATTTGACTTTATTATCTAGCTAAATGTAATATAAATGGTGATTAATTGGTACAAAATATCATAAAAAATTAACTATTAATCAAGAATTAGATATGGGAATTTATTTCTCTCTGAAATAAGATGGTTGATAAATTTGCTAGAATTTTTTACAAAATCAGAATCATTTTAAAGAGACATAATGTTTTAATTATGTTAACTACAAACATTAAAAAAACTTGAATTATAGTGCAATTAACAGTAAATTTTAGCAAAACAAATACACTACATTTACAATTAAGAAAAAATGCAAGGTTTTGATGCAAATCTTGCTATCTTTAAAGGAAAAAACTAGTGAATTGATTGAAATATGTTGATCAGAAAGATATGGATTTTTTTAAACCAAGAACTTAAGCCACAAAAAATTTAAAAGAGAACTCCTAAGTTCTGAAAAATTCATCAGTCTTTACCAGCTCAAAGGAAAATATTTGATGACAAATAATTATTGAATATTTAACAGGAATATCTTGATTAAGCAGGAAACTAATAATGGAGTATCAAAACCAGTTTGTCTGAACACAGTTGAATATACCAAAGGAATGTAAAATTATTTTTACTGTTCTTTACAAGACGATTTTGTGAAATAACTTAACATATTAAGATTCAAATTTTTGCTATTAACTTTATAAATACAATATTATATAATAATGACGGAGAAAAATTATCTAAATAGTCTACAAAATATGAATTCTTGATTTTCTTCAAAATTATAAAAATAAAAATGTTAAATAAATAGTTAAACATTCTTTTACAATTGTTACTTTCTTTATTGAAAAAACATTACAATTTTTATAATTCGATTTTAGAAGACTAAATAATAATACAAGATTATTAAATTTATCATGCACATATTTTAAATACTTTATTTTATATATTTTCTAATGAACTCCTCACTAATCAGAAGGGAATTATTTGGCATACTCTAAATATTTAATGTAAAATTTAATTAAGACATATCAATGAACTGTTACCTTCATCAACAGTTATATCTTTGGGATCCCTAAAAGAACAGAATAAGAGTTAGCAACATAATTATAAAAATATAGTTTTAGAAATTAAAGCACATGCTTTTCTACGTTAAAAGAGAAAAACTATGATAATTTTGTCTACATTAAAAAGTATCATCTTCCACGTATTGATTTATGCCTCCAAGCTAAACTTTATTTTGATATACTCATTTTAACAATCTAAACATGGAAAATATTAAAATCTAAGAAAAAAGATAAGTTTTCACATTATTACAGAATATTTCAACAATCACAAAATATGTTTAATTTTTAATTATGATTATATTATTTGAAAATCCTTGTTTACTTAATTATTGAATTTTGTCACATAAAAGCTTTATGAAAGATGAAAATGATATAGTTAAGGAATAAAAATGATAGTTTTCCATGACTTCAGACAAATAACTTATAAAGATTAGTATTTTTCAACAGATTTTAAGAGTAAAATTTTTTCTAGCAAGCAAAGCTATGACATGAAATTATAACATTTGAAATTTGAGAGATGTATTAATTACTGATTTATTTATTATACATGTTACGTATGTATCTTAAAAACAATAAAATAAAATGGAAATTATTTTATAAGGCTATGAAAATATAAACATTGCTAAATCAAGCTAATTTATAGAGATATATAAACTCAAGGAAACTAAATACCAGATAATTTATTTCGGAATATATTTTATTATTTTCATACAATTAGCATTTATTTTAATAATAAAAGAATTTTAATATTTCTTTCAAATAAATATTTAAAAAAATACTCAAAGATTTATTTTTTTATCATTAACAGAATTTAAATATAGCATCTTACAAAAAATCTACTTTCATAAAACTTCAAGTTCAACAATATTATGTAAATTTATAAAAATAATTGAAAAGCTCCAATTTTATTTTCAAAACTCCACAAGTTGAGTAATTTTTTATAATTCTTAGTCTTTGTCAAATTATAATTTTTCAAAATAATTATTAAGTATACTGATTTTGTAATTAATTACATAAATTTTTTTTGTCAAATACAAAAAATTTCAATTTAACTTAGTTCTTAATTTTTAAGAACTCAATCCTTCAACTTAGTACTTGAATAATTAAAAATATTTTTTCTACATTATTTTAAATTTAAATAAATGTTTTTAAATTTTACAACTGTAATTCACAACTATAACTTACTGTAATTCTGAATCGTCAAACATTTCTTCTGCATCTGAAAAAGTCAACAGATTGTCTACAGCAACTTGTTGGGCTGTAAAAAAAAAATAATAAATAAATAAATAAAATAAAAAAAATAAAAAGAAAATGTTAATAAATAAAATTTTAAGTTTAAATACATATCACTTCAAATTACAAAATATGCTTCAGAAACTGAGAAATTCATCCCTGAAATTTCCTAATTAAAATAAAAAAATTCAAAAACTATGAATAAATCATATTTTTCTTTTCTAAAAGGGATAAAAAACTCTTATTTCGAAAAAAGTAGTAGTACTCACAGATTTAATAAAATACAAGAAAAAAATTGGTTGAATTAGTAAAATTTATTTTAAAAAACTATTTTTCTTTGAGCAGTGAACTACATGATACAATACCAAATCTATTTAACACAAAATTATAACAAATATCATTTAATAAATTAAAAACAAGTGAAGAAAAGACTAATATCAAGTTCTCATAGCAGTTTCACCAACTGGCATATACTGAATTCTATTTTTCTTAGTTATCAAACATTAACTGTTTAAAAAATAATATGCACATACTTTGGTGGTATTAAAAATTATATCTGACACACACACACAAAAAAATTTTGACACTTTATGTATATATATTTGGACACCTGTTTCAAAAGAGATAAACAACACTTTATTCATATTCAATAGTTGAGTTGGTAGTGCCTACATGTGAAGTAAATGCAGCCTCAATACTCCAGGGCTCTAACACTCTTTCCACAAATGTTTTGATGATGGACACTGGCATTTTTTTCCACTCAGCTGGGAGAAGACATAAGTTTTTTTGCTGGTTTTGGACAGTTGCTGCAACCCTTAATTTGACGATCTGACCCATCCCAAAGACAGGGATTCATGCCTAGACTCTGGGTAGGTTAGCTCAATTGGTTCACCTCAATGACAGCATACTAATCCATAATGGATACACAGCATGACAAGTGAAGTTGTAATCCTGGAAGTAACAATGATCAAACCTGTAAATATATTACACTTGTAACAGAACAACGACCTCTAACGAGCAAAAACGAACTGACAAATAATGTTCTAAGCTCAAACACTAGAGAGACTGCTGCTCAAAGATGTCATTAAGAATTGTTTAGTTCTTAGGTTAAGTTTGTTTTATATTATATAGTGTGTGTTTGTTATTTTTTTCTCTCTGTGGAATATAGATGTTGTTAAATAACAAAAAGAATATTTAAAGCTAGCCGTGATGTAGATTATTCCTCATACTTATCCCACAGAAGGTGAAACACTGTATAAAGCATTGTCTAGAATATTAGAGTAGGAATCTCCATTGAGCCTACCATGAATTGAGATCAAGGGTCTCAGTCAATAGCACGAAAAGCATCACAACACCTATTTAAAGCTCCCCTAAACTTTATTGTAGCCACAAAGCACTCAGGCAAAAGACTTTCTCTAATCACATGCCAAATCAGAACTGTCATCGGATTGGTATAATTTGAACCTACATTCTTCATTCCAGAGAACTTGTTTCCACTCATCTACAATGAAATTTCGATGTTTCTTACACCCCCCCCCCTGTGTTGTCTGCTGTTATTTATAACACATGGCGAAGACAAGCTTGCTCATCAGAGACTGGGCAAATGAAGTCAGAAAGAGCCTTCTGTTTTTGAGCAGAACACTCCCATATGAGGGTGGAAGGACGACTTTAGCTCATAGATAGAGCACTATTTGGGTCTTCAAATTTACAGATAGGAGCCAGAGAAGACCCAAGGCCTGGCTCCTAACATCTCAGAGGTATTAATTTGAAAAGAGAATATGGAAAACATTGAAACCATGACATATTTTACAAGCCCCAATCGTCATTAGTGAATATGATGGATTGAATTTCGGATAAGACAAGATTTGAACTCACTACCTTCTGGTAATGAGAATGATCCTCTAATCAACCAGGCTAATGCAGCCCCCACTTAGCACTGTGGTAGGATTTTGTAATCAAAGGCTTATGGGCAGCAGCATAACTATGGGAACCAAGAAAATGTGTTTCTTTGCAGATGATATTTATCAAAACATTCCTCAGTTTGTTTGTTGAAACTCTTCAAGTACATGGCCCTCAGTTTGGTGTTGTTTCACTGAATTTCTTTGGATAGTACTCTTTGGTGTCTATCTCTAGTCTTCTAGTTTTGTTGGTTTGACTGGCCAATTCTAATAGTTCTATGATATCCAAAAATTTTGCCATTCTGAATCAGAAAATTCTGAATTTTGTGACATAATGCACGCAATTAATGTCACACAATATTTAAGTACAGATGGTAAGACATAGCTCAGGACCCCAGACATCTCCTTTTGCATAGGTGACCAAATACTTATTGGTTGGTAATATATATAGCTTTCTTTAATATAAGGAATAACATCTGATTCCTTAAGCAGGCAGCATAATTAAATGTTACATTTCTACACTAGATATCATTTTTTAAATAAATTCCATCAAAAATACTTTTCAAAATTTTTAATTAAAAAAACCAAAATTTTATCTTTTTTCTAAAACCAAAATGTATTATGCAGAAGTACAATTTATAACAAGATAGGTAAAGGTCTTATACAAGAATATCAATATTTACTAGACAGAAAGCTAGGCCTTAGTAAATGCTTGCATTTGCCCCAAAAGCATCACTAATTGCTTTTTCAGACTAACATAGAATTCCAATTTAAAAGATGAGATGATATGTAAGTATTTTTTACAAAACAAATATATTTGGTTTCATTTTGATTAATAATTGGGCTTACTGATTTAATCTATTTCTAAATAACTTAAAGATCCTTTATTAAATATCTTTTACTTTTTGCTCCCAGTATTGTCTTCAGCAAAGCAAAATATACATCAGTTTCCTTTAAAACAAGATTCTACAAACATTTTAAGTTTAATAACATTTAAGTTCTACATTTTAAATAAATTGTAATAGTAAAAATCTTTTCAATTAAGCTAAATTTAACAGTTAAAATATAAATTAATTTTAATTCTGTGTGTCAGTAAATGTAAGTTTACAAAAATAAAGACATTGTTTTCAACCTAAAACTAATTAAAACTATATGGAAGTAGAAATTTATTTTGTAAAGAAATCAGTTTTATACAAGAAATTAAATCAGAATCAATCACTTATGAATTATTCAAATTTCATTCACATTCTATAAATGCAAAGAATAAAAAAGTTTTGCTAAATTATTTATTTATATAAGGTATTCAAATTTACAACAGTTAGAAATGGCTGTTTTTTCCTCATTAAAATTTATAAATTGTTTGAAATTAGAAATCAATATTTCAATCATGAGAAAATTCTATAAATTTCATTGCCATGATAGCAAATTTAAAATACTATTTTCAAAATATAAAAATGAAATAACATTTTAAAATACATTTTTGACTAATTTATAAAAAAAATAGCTCGAAAGACTATGAGAGTTTCATAAAATGTCAGTGTTTAATTAATTTAATTTCCCAGAAGAATAATGAAACACTAAAAGTTTACCTTTTTATCACAGTAGTACATATAGTAAATTATATTTTAAAGAAATTGAATGTACTATTTTATAATCAAGTCAATTTGATTAAACAGTTTTCATATAGCACCACAGTACTAGAAAATAAAAATATAGCTTTCAGCCTTCTCTTATATATTTAGATATATAGTTTCTTTCATTTTTTTCCATACAGCTAGTGTTTCATTAAATCTGTGGCATAATCAATGGTTGATATCAATAAATAAAAAGGGAAAAATGTTCTATGAAGATACACAATAATAGATAATTTAATTATTCAATTTGTTTTTAAAAATGAGCAAACAGCAGTTTTCACTTTAAATACCTAACAGTTCTTTTATCACAAAAATAAGGGGGAAAAAGAAAAGAATAAATAAAGGCTTAAATTACAAATTATTATTTCAATCAATACAGAACAAAAAATGAAAATTAAGACAACAAGAACATCCAAAATAGACAAAAAAGCTAAATTTCTTATATAATATTCTTTCACTTTAATCTTAATGAACAAAAAATGATTTTCCACGAGAGTTACAAGAAAGTGTAGACTTAAAGTAAACAGAAAATTATTAACAACAGTTAACATAAATGGCACATTTAAAAAGAAAACATTAGTTGCTAAAAAAGAATTTTGAATATACCTATCCAATAATTATAACTTTTTTTTAAACTTTCTATACTATTAATAAAATTTGAAGCATAATTTTTATAATTACAAAGTTACACATAAAATTAATAAATGCTTACTTATTATAGTTAGGAAAAAGTGAATACAATAAAAAGAGCAATGTTACAATATGAAAGTTAAAAATAAAACCTTGAGAAATTTAAGACAACATTCTTTTCAACAATACATAATTCAGCATTGTTATGAGCAAAAATCTATACTTCTAATTAATAAGTTGTGTGAATGAATCTTATTAAAAAATAATTTAAGTACAAAGATTATTCATTAAAGTACTTTTAATGCTAGCATTAAAAGAATTTATTTACATTAAAAGAATGCACTTTATATTTTGACATAATTAAATTATGATAACTTTTAATTTGAAATAATTTATGATAAATATTGCACATTCATGTTGATTTTATTGGCAGTAATAATTTTTTAGCAAAAATTATTTATTGATGAAATAACAAACCATAAAAAATAACTGAAATTAAAAAATGGGGGGGAAAAATACAATTTTAAATAAAAAACAACTACAAAGTGCTTACAATTTTGATCTCGCAAAAGATTGTACTGCTTCATGACTGTCCAGTGCATAAATAATACTTTGGCAGTTCGAGATGGAAGAAAAACAGATGCATTTGTAGTGAGTAATTCTTGAAATGTCTCTAAACTTCCTTTGTCCTTAAAATTCAAACATAATTTTACAACAAATACAGTTAAAATATGATTTTACTTCAGAATCTATACAATAGTTAAATAAAAAAAAAAGATTACAAATTTAATAATATATATATATATATTTATATATATATATATATATATAATAAATTATCTTCAATTTAATTGCATGAGAGTTACTGGCACAAGATCCAATACTGGAAAAATCTGTACAATCCAATGTTTAAAATTAGAAACAGATTTTTTGTGATAAAAGACTATGCAAACATAAAATGCATTAAAAAATACATAAAATGGATAAAAGTTAAAATAATTAGAGTAAAAACACAAACTAATTTCTGTGGTTTAAGCCCAATTAATTCTGGTAAAACTAAATTTGTGTCGTTAAAAAACATCAAGTGTAAATCACTGAAATTTGGGCAAACCATTAAAATATGATGTATTGTATATGGTACATTACACATGTCCCAAATTGGAGCATTCTGAGACAAGAATAAATGCTTGTGTGTAAATCAAGTATGCCCAATGCAAAGTCATGTAAGTTTAAAATTGAAGAAGTTTCAAAATCTTACAAACTTGTATTTGCAAATCAGGGAATTCAGATCAAGACAGAAGTGTAGATGGTATGCTCATAAAAATGTAATATATAACATGGTCAAGCATTATGTAGTTTCCTTAAAAAGAAAGGCAATAGATCTCAAAGAGAATTAATATGCAGGTAGCATTTTGAAATAATAATTTACAGACAATTCCTTATGTGTCAGATTAAATGGTAATTGTTGCAAATCACATACAGGCTCTGAATAAAAGACTCTAATGCTTCAAAACAGATTCACAAAAGTGAGTGATGTATAAAATCTAATTAGTATAATATAGAAAAGAACTGGATGATCCATAAATTATATTATCATAAATTACATTAATTTAAGAGATAATAACCAAAGATTATTATCTCTTAATAATAATATTATTATCTCTAAATATAATGCTTTATGATCTGCAACCCAAGTGGTGTTAGAGTACCTTGAGAATATTAAAAGACATGTCATACAAATTGTGGATGGCTAAAATGTGGTAGAAAAGTTTACTTTTCATCAATTACCATCTAAAGAAAAGATATGATTAACAGGAATAGTTGCACCTGATCTCTTAATTTCAGCTTGATTTGGTTTTTATGGAACAGTCATTTCGTGCACACAAGGGCTAATTATACCAAGATGCAGTTTAAAGTAGGACTGTAAGTCCTACTTTAAACTTTCATACCACATCTTAGACTTACATAAGATTGTGACTACTACAAACATCTATGTTCAAGATGGAATTCACATGACCAGAAAAAGATTCAGTTTTTCTGTAAAAATGATTCCAATTATTTTTGCAAGGAGATAAATCGTGCCAATTTTAATTACCTCATGTAATGAGATAACTAACTGCAGTTTGTAATTGGCATTGAATCAAATGCACATTGGAATCTTGGTAAGAGATTCAGAAATATCATCAACATACAAAATACCAAGGATAGATGATTGTAATAAGTAAAGAATATTGCTGATGCTATTTATTTATATAAAAAAAAAAAAAAAAAAAAAAAAAACACTTCAATGAGGAATATTTTCCAATTGAATAAAACAAATTCCACATGGACATTAAAGATGTGAGAGATTAAAAGTCTGAATAAAAATGGGTAAATTTCCTCTAAAATTAAAATCAGAGTGCAAAGTATACCAAAATACCAGATAAAGAATGGAAGACATGTGATCCATTTATACAAGTTTGGGTTATAATCAGAAGGAAATGATGACTGTTATAAAAATTATTCTCAACATTAAAATTTAATAAAAGTAAAATTGATGGAGACTAATTGGCCAAATCTAACAAATGAAAAGTTTTTGATTGTTGGTGGAAATAAATTATTTCTCTAATATTTAAAATGTAGATATTATTGGAAATAAACTGTTCAATTATGTGACATGAGAATTTATATTATTACTGCCCCATAAAATATTATAACCATCAAGGACATCAAGCAATATAAAAGGTATAGGTAGTTGATCCAATGAATTGTTTAACTTTTTTATGGATGACAATGTGAGGAGATAAATAAAGGTTACAAAAAGTAAGAGATGTTGTATTGATATGCAGTAAGAGATATGCATTTTGCAACAACCTGTAGCAGAATGTATACATACGTACAACATCTTAAGTGACAGGATTGAACAGAATTAGGGAAGTCACAAGATTTAATAATCTTTTCCTATACAGTTATAATCACAACGTTTCTTAGTTATAATCATTGAACTATGAATTTCCATATTTATTAAATAAAACAGAGGCTTCAAGAACAGTTATTGAAAGGCAAAACACAATGGATTATACAGGTTAATTATTGTTTCAGTATTTTCTATGAGTGAGAAATTTTCAAATTCCAAAAAGAAGAAAAATACCATCAAGCAAAACTGAATGCTCTTGTCTTGGGGTAAGTGACCTGAGATTTAGAATCTTCATTTAGAAGTGCTTCATGTACCTCCACTGTTAAGGAAAACGAGAGTTTTTTACTCATTAAAAGTGATTCACATGGCTCCTCGGCTTCAACATTAGAGATCTTAGAGATGTTTGTTTTACAATAAGTAAGCTATATTTAGAAATAGTTGAGAATAATTTTGAAATTGGAAGATTCAAGCAATTCTGAATGGGTACTGAAGTATTTCATGATTTTTTTTTTTTTTTTTTTTTTTTTTTTTTTTTTGGCATCTTATAAATAACTAATACCTTGCTTTGATAAGTTTTGTTTTATTTTCACAGTTGTAGTATCATTCTCTAATACCCATACTGATTATGAATAAGAAAAAGTATATTTAGCGTTGGCCTATTTCAGGGGTCGGAGTACAGAATTTTTTTTTTCAGGACACTATTTTCAAGAAATATCAGGACATTTTTCAGGACATATTTCAATAATTAAAGAAAACCAAAGTTACTTTTAGTAAAGTTCCCAACATTCTGTTTTGAATTGGTAATCCGATAATGGTAAATCAGAGTGCATAGGTTCGGGTGAAATAATTGCAAAGAAAATTACAGATGCTAATTTTAATTTATTTTGCTAGAGCATCACAACACAAAACAAGCATTTGAAATCAATCACATGGCTTGAGAAGTCGATAGATATATTTTTGAGACTGGCGTCTCTTACACACATAATTAAC
>JAPDSC010097423.1:0-26916 GCA_026290005.1 Latrodectus geometricus | reverse complement strand
TTAAGGAATTCCAGGATTTATTTTGAAAAATAAGGACATTTCAGGACATTTTTTAAAAAATCAGGAATTTCAGGAATATCAGGACAACTCCGAGCCCTGCCTATTTTTCTTTTAATTGATATGAACAGTTGTCATGTCCAACTGTAGCAAATTACGCACAAGGCAGGGTCCCCTACAAGTTGCTTTTGGATGACCAAAACGTTGACATTTAAAGCATTGTAAAGGATTTGGAATATAAGTTCAGACATTGCAACTTAGGTAGTCAGTTCCAATAAACTGTAGTCATGGAGTCGAAAATGAGAGTATGAGGTATTTAGTTTTTATAATTGCACTGTCTCTCCAAATTGTAGTGTGTTCTATGTGACATACTTTTTGGTCAACAAGATTATCTAAAATTTCTTCCTTTGTGACATTCATTAGTTGAAATTATTCCACATAGAATTCAACTTATTATGAACAGCTACTGTAACATTAAGTTATCAATTATTAGTAGGTTTTCAGATTATTAATAATGATACCTTCGACCAAGAGATCCCTATATTTCATCTTGCAAACACTTTTTATCTGTCCAGCTGTATCAAAAATATTTATTAAGAATACAGAAACGCTACTAAAATTCCCCTTATTTAATGACAAAATATTTCTGATTCCATCTTATTTGTTTTTCCATAGGGACAGAAAGAATTAGAAGTATACAGAAAAAAGTTGTTCGTTTCAGGACCTTGTTCGTTTCAGGACTCAGTTGTTCGGTTCAGGATTGCAGACTGCATGTAATTACACATTTATTACTTCATTATTAAAACAAAAATAACTGAAAATATGTCTGTATATTTTCAATAATGAAAATATACATTTTCTAGAAAATTTAATTCAGAAAAATTCTTTTATGTAGTATAAAACACAAGAAAAGATTGAAAAATAATGAAATTGAATTTGATAATCTACTTACATATGGAACTGAAGCAATTAATTTTTCTTCCTCCTCACTAAACATCAATTTTGCTTTAATCTGAGCAATAACATCAGGATTAAGTTGTTTTATTGCAACCAAAGATGATCTAAAAGATATAATTTTCAAAATAAAATCTATTTAAATAATTAGTTACAATTAAATTATATGACAGAACATTTCAAATCCTATTAAAAAACAGGAAACAATAATTACGAGTATTAATCTGGCAGTTTATTTCTTAATTTTGATTTATTTACATCCATAATTTGTAGCACTTATTTTCTTTTATAAGTACCATCATATGTTAGAATACATTTTGACAGGAAGCTTTATAAAAGAATTTCTAATTTTCTGAATTATTCATGATTTTAAATTTGTTTATTTCAGAATTCAAAGTATCAGTCAATTCCATTTGTGCATAGCAGAAAGCGATCACCAAAAATTTTAATGAGTTTAACAGAATTCAAATTTTGTAACCCAATTCAAGGTGTTAGATTCCATGCTGATGGATGAATGGCACCAGGGTTATGGTATCGCTATGGGCCCCTCAAAGAACCAAGCAAATCCTTGTTGTATGTTTGCCTTCCACCTGTACAGAAAAGATATGAAGGTGGTAATTATAAAATCCCTTTCAGTTCTCAATTACTCTACAGATGACAAAAATTATAAATAATAAAAAAGTATTCGCTACACTTTTTGGTGTTAAACAATCAGCCAGTTAAATGGTTTTAAAAGAATAGAATCCTGGCACAAAGGTGAACATCAGCAATCTTGCTGTTGGGGGAAATGGAATTACCACTAGATGGTATCTGAGTTGTTATAGCCTAGGAGTATCTGACTGAAAATGCATACTATATGTGGTATCTGAGCCCCAATGTGGTATCTGCAGTGGCACAAATACCACATTTGGGGAGCTGGGAATTCTGACAGCAGCCCAAAGGCGCAGAAAAAAGCAAAGGAGATGTAGAGATTGCCCAGAAGGTGGAAGGTAAATTTTAGTCTTTTAGATCATAACAATTTGAGTAAAAAATTCATCATTGAATGAGACACTATGTGGGGAAGTAGTAATTGCATCAGACTTGGTGAGGATCTTTTAGAATACATTTTGTATTATAATCTACACTTCAAAATGTAGTTGAAATAGTTTTAATTAAAAATAAAACAATTTATATTAAATTGATTTAAACATTACTAAGAGAGACTTTAAATACAAACTCAAGATAGATACATAACAACGATTCTTACACAAAAATTAAAACAACTTAGTATTGCAAGATCTCAATTATTAAAAATTTGCTTTAAAATACAGTAGGTGGAATACTCTTTTAATGTTAGTAACTCCTCTAATGATAAACTTAGTAAAAAATAAATAGTTTCTTCAAAATAATAAATGTTCTAAATAGCTAAATAGCATAATTCTAAATGTTCTAAATCATATATAAATATTGTGTTTTACATTCTCAACATTTCCTCTTAACTCATTCTCCATTATTTATCGTCTACCTTACTATTTTGAATAAACAATAATATTTGATTAAGCAATTTTTTTTAATTTGTTTCTAATTACATGGTCAACTTGAAGAATGGATAACTATAGAGTATTTGGGAATTAAATTTAGTTATCTCATGTTAAAATAAAGCTAAATTAGCAAAAGAATTTAATAAAAAAAATTCAGGAACTTCAGGATTTGTTTTTAAAATATTAGGACAACTTTTAAAAAAATGAGAAATTTTAACTATATAAACAACTAGTTTTGCATTTCTATTTAAAAATGTTATTAAGGATAAAATGAAGACAATTAGATTAAATAAGGAAAACATTAAATAAGGAAGATAAAATAGGAATGAACATCATGGAAATTTAAATGTTTGCACTTTTGCCCATTAACTTTTTTTTAAAAAATAAAGATTTTCTGACAAAAAGAATTTTTATTTCTTGCCAGAAAATCAAATTTTTTTTTTTTGGGGGGGGGGTATTAATAATTATAAATCAAGAAAAACTTATTTTCGTATTTTGTTACTTAAAGTAGAATGATTATGATGGAAAGATTTAAATGAATTTGAATAAAGAAAGAAAAATGTATTAACATATTATGATAAAGATTAAGAAACTATTGAAATTCTCGAAGCCATAGGTTTTTTTATTTCTAATACACGAGTTCTCATTTATTCAAAAAATTTTAGAATAGAATTTCTAAAAAAGCATTTAACATAAAACATTTAAACATAAAATTTTAGCATACATAAAAAAATAATAATTTTTATTTAAAATTTCAAAAAAAATTATAAAAGTTAATTATTTATATATTGATAAGGAAAAAGCCTGCTTAGTACTAGTAATAATTAAAAGAAATTTTCAAATTTAATCATAACATAAAAGCATGTAAAAAAGGAATTTTAATAAAAAGGCAGTTTTAATAATATCAAAAAACTCTTCTTAAGGAACTTTTCACTCAAACTCACAGTAATTTACAGTTTTAAAACTTGCCAGTATAGTAATTAAAAATATAATTTACTAACTTTGAAATTGTAGGATCATATAAAAGAGAATACCACCGCTCTTGAACTTCTCGAAGAGAAAATTCAGATGAAAATTTTACTCCCCGAAAGACAGTTTCAAGGTTGTTTGTCTAAAAGAAACAAATTTAAAAAATCTAAATAAGTTTAAGAAAAAAATAATTTATTTGATGCACTAAAATAGTAAATCATGCAAAAAATCTCACAGAGATCGGATATCATTCAATACAACATTATAAAACTGCAATAAAAAGTATTGATTTTTAAATGAAACTAGTCCTAAAACAACATGTACCATGCAATTTTATATATGAATAGTTTGTACAAATTTTATTATATATTACTTTTTGATTTTAGTGAAATAAGAGAAAAAAATAGTACAAACATATAAATTTTTAATAATTTGAATTAAATATTTGCTAATAAAATTTAAAAAATATAACAAAAATTCTAGAAATAAAATATTGAGAGGTGTGCAACACTGAACTGTAATTGTGATGTTCTTTAACAAAGATGATAATTATAACTAGTGCTCAGGATTTAAAGAAAAAATCCTTAAACTATATAGTATTCACTTAACATTAATTAAAGAATTTTCTTCTTACATCCTTGGTATTTCAAATAGAAAAGAAATATTTCTTTCCAAATAAAATTTATAAATTTATAATGAATTTCAATAATTGCTAACTATATGATTATTGATAAAATTATGAAGATGTTTTGAAAATCATTACATGAAATAAAAGTCATTTAGAAAATGTCTAACATAGATTTTTATTTCAAATGATTGACAATTTTTAAGTAAAATATTAAAGTTTTTGATGCATAATTAGATATTAAGTGTGAAGAGAAAATATAAATTAAAAATGCTAAACTTTATTTCAGGTTATCAATAATATTAATCCTACATAAACAATGAAAGCAAATCATAAAAATTTAAAACCATAAATATTTTTTTTAAAAAAAAAAAAGATTTTTTTCATCATAGAAGAATATTCTTGTTTTTGTAGTTAACAAATATATATTTTTAACTAAAAGAGCCAAAAAATTAAAAAAAGTTTTTATCTTGTATTGTATTCTTGATTGAAGACACCTATGAGTCTTAAGGACAATTTTATATCATAATTATTATGGATTATTTTTACTCATTAATGGATGTCTAAGCATACATTATTTTGTCTAAAAAGTTTAATAAACAAATAATTTGTAATTATGACAAAATGTGTATTAACTCAATGCATAGAATTATTTATGAAATTTAAAAATTTTTTTCACATGGCTATATATTAAGAACTCATTTACACCAAAGAAAAAATATTAATGCTACCACAGTTGCGAGATGTCAAAAGATGTTTTATTCTGTCATTTTTCTTTGTTAAAATAAATTAATAACTCCATTTTTCTTAAAACATTTCTATATCTTTATTGTAATAAAAATTTTTTCTTTACATCATAGCAAACAACATATATAATTATTTAGCATGAATTTATCAATTTATAACAGTAACACATCATCTAATTTCCTTCTTTGAGAGGGAGAAACCAACATGTATCCAAATACTCAAATGTTTTGAAAATCAGATTCTTTATCATAGTTTAATTTGTAAGGTGTATTGTTCTCTATGGAAGTACTTGATTTATATTTCTCAAATATGCAGCATTCAAAACTGCAAATCTCTAAAATTTCTTATAAAGTTTCAATTTAAATATTAAAGCCCACCCTATTTCTAACGATGTACAATTAAAACATTCAGCAACACAATTTGAAAATGCTGTGTAAGTAATGAGGTAATTACTGTAATACCAAATTTAGCAGCACATTTAATAAGTTCATCACAAACATTCTTTTGTATTGTCACACCTAATTTTTAAAATTGAATGATCTGATTTTAAAAAGCATCTTAATTTATTCATAAATCTGGCAGATAAAAAAAGTTTCCTTTAATTTTTGAAAGAGTGATTATATTAAATATTTTTATAAATAATTTAAAAAAACTAATATCATGATATGAATTAAATACAAGCTAGATGGAAAAATATTCAAATCATTATGTATTTTAAAATACAGTTTAAACAATATTTTAGAACAGCAATAATAAAATGTGTCTCTTTAGTTAAAGTTACCTTCTTCAAGTTATAAAATTTTAATATATAATTTGGAAAAGGTAACTTCTTACCTGGAAGAGAAAATGTTACAATAACAAATCATTATCATAAAATTTTACAAAAATGAGATTGTAATGATTAAATGATAAATGAAATTGTAACTAGTAATTTAATTCACATAAAATTTAATTACTCCAAAACATTAACATTAAACAACTGAAAATAAATATTTTCAGTTGTAAACATTACATTTAAATTTAAAAAATAATGTTACCTGCTGAACAGATAGGATGAGAGTTAAATCATCAGTAGGCTTCCAGCGACTCACATCTTTTGCTAAATGTGATTGATTGCTCTATAAAAAGAAATGAGTATTTTCAAAATAAACTAAACTGATATGAATACATTAAATCACTTTACAAAGCATTAAATTAAATGGATTAAGATTTAGATGAAGATAATAACTTAAATGATATTCTCTTCCAAAACTTTTTTTAGGATTGAAAAAAATTGATAAGGAATCTAAGTTATTGGTGCAGTTATTAAATCATTATTTACTAGCTTACTGTGCCAGAATGGATTCTTTCACAAAATAACTTTTATGTGAGTGGAAGTTTATTTCTGTTCTAACAGCTTTTGATCTGCATAGAATTATAATGTAGTTTTCAGAGTGACAAACCTAGTATCTTATAGAATTAACAGTATACTTACTAAAGCCCCATACCCTTCTCTTAACTTCCGAATGGCTTCTACAGTCATAAAAGCATTAAGAAAAAACACTTGAAGCCAAACTGTACTGAATAAAACCACTTAGGGTGCCACTGGTGGAAAATTGCAGAGTATTATTATTTCGAAAACAAAACAAGATAGGGAAAAAATGTAAAACAAAACAAGATGTAAGCTTTAAAATGTAATTCACAAAGTTGAATATTGATATAGCATGAAAAGATAGCTAGTGGACATCAGAGAAAAAACAGTACTGTTAAAATACTTATTTGCTTTTTTCAGGATTTTTACACTGTGATATGAGAAAATGATCCAAGAAAGAAACGAACAAAAATTTAAAACAATATATCTTTGAAATACTCTAGCTTCATATTTTCAGCTGAAATGTTTAGATCCTCATAAGATTACCATAATGCATAGAGTGATATTTTGGTACAAACATCTGTAATGAGTCCTTTTAAGTCCTACAATGTTTGTAGATGGATTATATGCACGTGCTTTCAGGTATCCTTACAGAAAAGGCCAGTGAATTAAATTAAGTGGACATAGAGGTAAATCTTTGGGACACAATTTCGGTCCCAAATGATTATATTCTCAAATATTCGGTTGATGAGATACTGCTTTAGTTATCTCACCAAGATATCTTGTGAGCAGGTAAGCTGATATGTTGAAACCATGGAACCCCAACATTAAAAACTGGTTCTCCAGAAAAAAATCAGATATTACATTCTGCAGCAAGTGTGAATGTACTATTATAAAATATTAAACAATAAGCTTATTGTTGTAAATTGCTCAACAAACCTTAATAGCAAAATGTATGGTATCAAATATTAGTACAACATCTAGGATTTGCCAATTCCTTAAGTCTTGATTAGTCATGTAGCCTATAGTTAAATACCATTCATGTAGTCATATCGAGCTTGACTAGTCATGTAGCCTGTTTTCCTTAAAAGTTTTACAACAGTTAGGTTGCTTACAGAATTATATTCTACTTGAAAGTTAATTTCTTTTTTCATTCAAGTTTTGTAATGCTACAGCATAGAAAACCATAAAATAAATCTATGCTGTAAACTCACACAATGACATCATGAAAACAAGTATAATTTCATAAGGTCACAGCATAGAAAATCATGAAGAAACAAACAAACATTTTAATATTCACAGAAGCCATTGCAATACTAAATTGTTGATGTGCTACAAGTTTATAAATCACATTTCCCCCAACCTTATTCTGTTTAAAAGATAGGAATACTAATTATGCAGTTTTCCCTCAGGTGGGACCTAAATGGCTTTATTCAATAGCACATGATTAATTTACTATACCTAGACACTGCTTTTATGAATATATCAGCAGCCATTTTAATGTCAAGAGGGTGGTAAGAAACTTTAGCAGATATATTATAATTAATTAGTACCATATTTTCCTGTATGTAATCTGCAGCTGTGTATTATCCCCACGTCCTTTTTTCGAGCAAAAGGAAAAAAAAAACAATCACATAATCCACAGCAATTTTTTTAGCGAATAGTCTAAAATACGTACTGCTAACAATATAGGTATCACATAAAATAAAAATATGCACAGTATGATTAAAAATTTAATAAATTGCTTAGAAAAAAAGTATTTGTTATGAAAATATCTGTCTGGATTGCAAAAAATGATAAACTTAAGATGAAAGCACAAGATCAATCAAGAGCGATAATTTCGAGAATATTTTAGTAAAATTTATTGATATTTAGTTTATAATAACATTTAAAATGATGTTGGACATATTTAAAAAAATACATATTTGCTTTGTTAATATTTAAATGAAAGAAATGGATTATTTACAAACTGCGCATTTTATATATTTTTCTTTTATACCACACATGCTTTGTTTTTCACTTCACATTAACATGTTTCTTGTCATTCTTTTTATTTGCTATCGCTATAGCTTTTAATTTAAAATCTGATGTGTAAATTATAAGTTTACATTTCCAAATGAAGATATATGAATTTGAATATTTTCAAAACGAAACAGCTCACGTAAAGCCAAATTGCAAAATGATATTAGTGGAATACAACTGTAATATCTTAAGAGGAACCAAATTCGTTTTTGAATGTAATTGGACAAAGCTGATTATAGCTTAAATAACTCAGATGTGTCTTGGTACCACCTGTTATTTATTTTATGAAACATAAACAGTATTTCTTTCAAAACTTTCTTGTAAACTTTTCTGATGGAGAATGTTTTTTATCAGATTATCCACAGTGGCATATAATGCGCACAATTAAATTCGGAATTTTTTTAACACATAATCCGTGGATTATATACAGGAAAATACAGTAAAAGTAATTAGTTTTGAAAGCAAAATGTGAAAAAGTTTAAATTTGTATAGTTAAATAAATTATAGATAAGAAATTAGAATTTCTTAACTTTAATTTAATAACTTAACTTTATAACTAAAATATATAAGAAAAAAAAATAAAAAGATTCTTAAAATTTATAATTTATGAAAAGATTCAAACTTAAGTTTGTGAATTCTGAAAATTTCAGTTACATTTATTTTTGATAAATTAAAAACAAATTACAGTGAAAAATTAATATTATTCACATTATTAATATAATTTATTGCTTAATCATTGACTATCTTATCCAGTAGCACTGCATATGAAAGTTTTCAAAAAGGCTTACTCCATTACTTGTTTAATTAATATTAGATTACAAAAAATGATGTTCCAGTTACTGCAAATGAAGGTTATCTCTTTATTAAAACCTACTTTATATTTTACTTTCTAATAAACATTTTTATAAATTGGTTTAAATCGATTACTTTATTCAATAATACATTAGCTAAAATAAAAGAAATAATAATTAAAAAAATTGAGAATTGTGATATTCAGAATTTGAAATAATAAAAAATTCTATAATTTCAGCATTAGTTAAGAAAATCGAAAGTCAACAAAACCTGCGCTAATTTTATAAAATTTAGAAGTACATAAATTATTATTAATAAGACAATAAATTACAAATGACAATGTTTAAGAGAATGTAGTAGAAACAAAGAATAAAAATATTTGTCAAAATTAACAGAAAGAATCTAACAGAAAATATTTACTATGGATTATTCACTCTGAAAATCAAACAATAATAGAAGAAAACTGGAAATATACAACAATTCGAGATGATAATCAAGGAAGACATAAAGTGAAATTTTAAATAAGCTAAAGATAATAAGGTATTTTTACTACTTAAGGAAATATAAATAGAAATTAAAATAACATACAATAGAACTTTAAAAAATTCATTAAATAAGAATGTTTATAAAATGAACTATAATCTATATGCAAGAATTTTAAATCATAAAAGTGATAAAAATTTTTATATTATATGTATATTAATATTTAAATTATAAGAAAATTACATTAAACAGCCATATTTTTTTAACTAGTAAACATAAATTGCTTTAAGGGCAAGTGTATTTTTTATTAAATAACAATGAATAAATAATTATAAACCCACTTCAATTTTTAAAAATCCTATAATGCATTTCTTAATTTACAAATAACTTCAATAAAAATCTATAAGCAATTATGAATTTTTTTTTAATTTAAAAGTTATTAAACAAAATATTTATTTAAAAACAGGGAACCACTCAGATTTCCTTATATACATACACACAATAGATGGACATTTTTACAAATTTGTAGGGTAATCATAAAATAGAAAAACAAACATTAGAGTTTAAAATTAATTTTTTTTTTAACCAAACTACTTTCTATAATTAAAGCACAAATATAAAATTTATTTTAAATGCAATATACGCAAGATAAAATTAATACTAAAAACAATTTTTCCTTTTTATTTTATCGATTAAAAATGAATACATGTCTTAATTTTTTTGCTTCAAAATAACATTTTTAAAAATAAATATATCTTTTTTGATGAAAGAAAAAATTATTTGCTTTTCTCAAAAAAGTTTCTAACATTTGTTAGCCATACATCTCCTCTTTAGCATATGGCTACAGCACATCATTTTTTTTGTTTGACACCTGAAAGTTCATATTTATTCTCATTCCTTATATTTCTCAATAATTTAAACATCTGATACCACTTATGTACAAATTACATGAATGCAAATTTAAAAGTTCAAAAACAAAATTTTGGGCAGCGTTGTTTCTTTAGCAAAGATTATAGATAAAATATTCTTTTTCATTTAAGTTGTCCAATGAATATTCTCAGGTTTCTTCAGTTAGTAATTTCTTTTGTAACATTATTTCAACTATAGATTGATAAGAGCATAGGCTATAGAAGATTAATTTCATTAGATAATTATAAAACTATGATTACATCTTGCAAATACATCTTAGGATATTTGCATTTGAAGCAATTGTTTATACTCTGATACATGGTCTGTAAGACAGGAGTCAAGCTTAGGCAGGCGAAATTTTACATCAATTGTTTGAAAAAAAATCCAGAAATTCAACATCTGCAGTGTTAATTATCAATTAAAAATTTCATCATTCTTGGAGAAAAAAAAAAGTCAATCCAAGTTCTTTAACCATGAAGTTAATAAAGTTGAATTTGTAAGAGATTTTTAAAATTTTAGTTTGTAAAGAAGAATTAAAATTATGCATCTGTGGGACCATATTAAGGACTACTACAATTTGACAAGTCTGAAATCAATTTCAAAACAGAAAAGTAGTAACCCTGACAACATTTTTAATGTTAGCAGAAAGAATAAAAGACAAAAGTCTAAAAAATATTAAGAAGATATTACCTTCTGTTTTTTAACTCGTTTTTGACTTGGTCTTGACTGAAACGAAATGAGAAAAAAATTAATTAGATAATTAATAAATTTAAAAATAAATATTAAAATTTAGTATTACTTTTTGTTAAATATTTTAAATTGCACCATTACTTTTCGTTTCTCTACAGGCAAAATAGAAGAAACATCTGGTTGAGGTGGATTTACAGTAGTAACAGAATTTGGAGAGGCCGAAATGCTTGGAGAAGATAAAGATATTGCAGAAGATAACAATGGAAATGTCACATTTTGTGGTCTAGGTCGACTGGTTTTAATCAAACTGCTTTCTACAAGCTCATCATCAAATTTTTTACGCTTGATAGATCGTGAAGAACTCCTGCGTTTCTGAAACTGTTCAGCTGATGAAGTATTAGGTTTTAATAAATCAGGATTAGCTCTGCTGAATATACTTGTTTGCTGTAATTCAGGTAATTCACTTTTCATGAAAAGATTTGGTGATGAAACTGCAAATTAAATTAGATGTCATTAAGTAAGACAGAAGTAATTATTTAAGAAACAAAGTTTATAAACAAAAATATTTATAATTAGCAAATTGACTCCGTAGTATTTTTAAAATAATATCAAATAAAAAAGATAATTTGAATAATTTATAGTATGAATTTGGCCAGAACATGCATATGCTATAGGATGCAGTAAATAATGCAGAATAATATGTATCAATGCTTTCAAGGAAGCAACAAAAGGAAATGAAAAAATTTTAAATATAAATGAAGAAAAATAAATCCCATAAAATATTCATTTTTATTAATATATACATAATATTTGATTTCAATCATATATATATATATATATATATATATGTTTTATTATACATTATCAGCTCAAGAATTTTTGTGGGAATAAATATAAATTATGCAATTATGAAAGATAAAAATTCTAAAATGTAAAAAATATATTAATTCTTCTTTAAACTGTCAATATGTACTTGTAATGTTTAGTGATTCAGATTTCCTAATGAATTATATTAAAAACATTACGCTTATAAGTTAAAGGTAATAGTATAATGTGTGACATAATTATAAATAAATAGGATATTTTGATCTATTCTTTGCACTATTATCTAATTTTGACACAAGAACTACTTTGATCAAAGCCTACAATTTAAAGTAAATTTTGAACCATTACAACCTTTCACACCTAACATGAGAATTGAACTCGTGGAAATTAAACTGGATTAAGAATTAAAGCTATGCAGTGGGCAGGGCTTAATCTTAGTATACATAACATAGCAGATTTTGATGTTTAGCGACATTAAGGGAGGTGATAAAATTTGCGATCTAGGTTTTATCCGACGAGTTGGTATGAGAGCAAATTGCACTAAACATGTAGATAGCTGTGCCGGAACAGATTCCTTCAGTGATTCTTTGACAAATTCCAATGTGCATGATTTATTTGCAGTTTTAATAACCTTGACTTTATGCTGTGTTTTAGTTTTTCTAAGCTTATTTATAAATGGTAATATGCATAATATGTAGGTAGTTTACTTCTTACAAAGTTGGATGCTATAATTTTGAAAAGTTGCTTTATTTGTAAATAATAGTTTTGAAAGTTATTTTTAAAGTTTTTTTTTTTTTTTAAATTTGGAACACCAGGAAAGTTGATTAGGTAAGTACTTTTATTCCATTCAACTTGTAATAGTGTTATTCCATTCAAGTTACTATTTTGTATAGTAAAATATGTCTAATTTATGAAGCATAGTGTAGAATGATTTGAAGTGTTTTTTTTTTTTTTTTTTTTTTGTGGATTGTATTTTCCATTAATTAAAACTAGAATAATGTGTTATTTTAAGATGGATGCCAGTGTCTGGTTAATTAGAAACCCAAGTTTTCATGAAAATGTATTTATGTTATAGAATACATATTTTGTAAGTGTCTGTCAATGTTGAATCAATGAAATTTTACACCTAAATACAAAAAAAAAAAAAAAACCTACCATATAAATAACACATACACACACATATATATATTTTATAAAATTATATTTTCATACTTTTCAATGAAAAAATTATTTCTCTGTCATTCCTTCAAATAGAATCTTAAAGAACTAATTTTTGCATTCCCTACACAACTGATATTAAATTAAAATCACATTTGCTAAGATATTTTATAAAATTGTTATGAGAATTTTATGAAAGCAAAAATTATTATATAAAATAAATTTTAAAAGTATATGTTTACAATAAATTCATTTTTACATGAAATATTTTTGAAATACTCAAGATACATACCAGTATAAATTAATATTTAAACTCTAAAATTAAAATATATTGTTTGAAATTTCGAATCCACAGACTGTTGTAAGCAAAAATTTCATATATTATTAAAGTAGTAAGAGGGAAATCATTGTAAGGAATGCTGACTGATGTTCTCCTTAATATGAAAGAATAGTTATTTGATATCTATATAGAAATTGATATTATCTATCTCAAAATCCCATAGTTTACCATCTATAAATAAAATAAAACATATTTCAGGAAAATGATACTGGCAAATTGTGGTATACTTAAAGTAATCACTATTGTTGAGTAAGTACCTTGGATGACATTATTAATTTTAAACATTGTAATTGTGAGAACTGTTTTACAGAGAAAAATATATTTAAAATAAAATACTACAAAAGTAAATCTAGTGTTTGTTATTTCTTTACGCATAACAATGATGAACTGAGAATTTTATTCTGCAATTATCAAATGATAAATTGAATATAACTAAATTTATTAATAAAAAGTAAAAAACTAGATAATTGAATAGGATACTTAAGTAACTAAATGAGCAAAGAGACAATATATATTTTTTTTTTCAGAAAATCTACAAAGTATTTAGCACTTAATTATGTAGAATTTTTTCATTACACTACTAATCATTTAAATTTTTTAAATAATGTCAAAAAGTATGAAAAAAAATTATTCCTCATGATTCAAATAAAAAAAATCATGATTACATAAAGATTAGAAATTAGACATACCAGTAAGTATTTTTTAATTTTGGTTACATAATGGCTGATATAAAATATACTTTAAGTATTAAATGTTTTGCTTTATATAGGAAAATAATAAATTTTTCAAATCAAATGACTTTTTAAAAATTTTTTTCAGAAATTATTTTTTATTTTTAAAAGTTTAAATTTTAAACTAAAGTAATTCTTATATAAAGAGACAAGTAGTATTTTCCCTAATTGTTAAATTATAAACAAAAATAAAACTACAACAAAATTTTATGTCTTAAAATAAAATAAAATTTTATCACTGGTATTTATTCTTAAGAGCAATTTTTTCAAAAAAATCATTATTTTTGTATTAAGAAAAATCCATGAATGAAAATGACAAAAATTATAAAATGTAATCATTCAGCATAATTTCTTTAAAAAATGAGTAGTTAAGGAAAAAGAATAAAGAAAATTAAAAATTAATAAAATTTTACCTGGAGTAAGATTACTCATAGCTGCATTAGATGCCTCTTGCGAACTATCGCTAATTATTGACATCTCATCAACAATTAAGATGATCTAAAAACATTTATCATATTAAATTTTTAAAATTAATAAATAAATCAACATTAAATTACTTAATATAATAATTTAAATATGAGAGTAATAAATTCCAATAGTAATGTTTTAGAGATGTGATAATATTTTAATCATATTGTGATTACTTCTAGTGATTCACAAATTTTATGAATTAACCGCATATATAAATAAGAAATTTTAAAATATAAAACATAAATATGATATGTGGTGATTTTTATTTCAAATATTTTAACATAAATTTTTGTAATCTTAATCCTTTCCAGCGCACTACCCTTTAAAGTTGAAATATTAAGAAAAAAAATTGTAGACTGTCTATTTAGTCCTTAAATGTTTTGATTTTGTGGGTGTTCCATCACATGGAACACTGCACCGCAAAGGGCTCTGAAAAGCAAGCATTGCAGTGAAATGTGCTAACATGCAGATCTTTTGCATATGAATGAAAAAACAATGCATTATAACTGTGTAGCAGATTTAGCTTAACCCAGGATGCAACATTTTTCTTGGGGGTGCAGAATAGCAGGCCTCTAAGGAGGCCTACTACTGTACACCTCCCAAAAGAAAAAGGAAAAAGGGGGGAAGAAAAAGTGATTTTGATACTATAGATGAAAACATATGTAAAGATTTGTTTGAAAAAGAATAACTTCCATTAATTGGCAAGGAAAAAGGTCTAGAAAATTTGAAAGGAGGTTTCTTCAGGCAGTTCCCAAATATCTTTACTTGACCTATTTATTGATGTAAAATCAGGCAGCAACTTCTGCACAGTCTGTTTAGATACCCAAGTAAGGCCTTGGGGATGGCTAGAGGGGTCTGGTTGGGATAAATCATCCCCATCATCTACACTTGCACGTGATACATCATCGCTATCAGATTGAGACTGTTCAAGTGATATAGAAACATATTCCTCTGTATCACTATCTGCATTCTCAGATTCCCTACCAGAGGGCAATTCTTGAAGCATTTTTATTGCTTCAGAAAGACTAAGACCTCTCTGTGCCATTTATTAGCAATTAACAAATTTAAAAAAATAAACAATTGAAATTTTATTTGCTTAAAAAAGTATAAACTAAATTATATAAATTAAAAAAAACCAAACAGCAATATAAAATAAGTAGTAGCAAAAAGGAAAATCGAGAACATAAAAATCATGCACCTTTTATTTAGAAGTGATGCGAAATGACTGATATAATTCTAGACCCCGCTGACGCTTCCCAATTCAAGAGGCTGAAAAGGGTGTAGAAATATTTCCCATACAAGAAATCCTTCCATGCAAATTCCTAATTCAAGGCTAATCCCGCGCTGACAGCGTAAATGAAAAGGACCGTTGCGGCACAATGTTCCAGGAAATGGAACACCTTGTTTTATCTAATGATTCTATGTACACTATATGCATAAAAGAATTAAAGTAATATAAAATAAATAGTTCTCTGTACAGGCAAGAGATTAACATAGAAATTTTTTTCTAAAATTTATTTTTATGTAACAAAAAAAATTAGGAAAAATTTCTTAAAAATAAAAAGTGGTGTGGCCATCTATTATCAAAGAAGATATTTTAAAGAACATTTAAAAAAAATTTGATGCATTTATTTTTAAATGAAACATTTGGTAACAATTTAAAGTTTGGTGTTCTATCAGATGGAACACTGCACCACAAAAGCTTAACAAACAGTCTATGTCCAACCAATATACAGACATTTTTTTTCAAGCTATGACACACCACTGTCCAGTACCATAAATGCTGGAAAAACTTTATTTGGAGATAAGGAAAAGTAATTTAAGTACCACAATTAATATAGTGAAAGAATTTGTTGATGAAAACTATTTATATCAAATATAACAATTATTTAATATAATTTGTTTTTTTTTTATTTTTAGTATTGAAAAACTTCAATGGTTACAGTAAAATAAGACAGAACAAAAGAAATATAGGAAAAATCAACATAATTTTTTTAAATTAGTAAGGTTTTTGTACAGTTTTTTAAATTAGTAAAATTTTGTACAAAAACTCAATAAGGAAAATGTAACTGCAAAAATATTTAAAAATAATTATTTTTTAAGTAAAAATTATAAATTTTATAAAGAAATGATTGCAGTAAATATTTCATGCTATAAATCATTACATTACAGACAACTGTTAATCTATTTTATGTTTAATGTTGTTTTAAAACAATAAAGCTTTAAGAAAATCAAAACTTATAGTAAATATTAATATAAAAATTTTATATATGTAAAGTTAAATTTTTTCTTAAATACAGAAAACAAGAATACATAAATTCCTAATGAACCAAACTTAACTATTGTTAATTGACTTATTTAAAAAAAAAATTAAGTACATTTTCAAATGGGAACATTTCTAAGCAATATCTTATTGAATAAATAAAATTTGCATTTCAGCAAATTCAAAACAACAATCAATTTAAAATACTATGCATTATTGTGCTTTTTATCACTGAATTTGATTGGAATATTTTAAATAAAGATATTGCTTTCTGTATACATATAACTTCAATTGTTTCATAAACACACACATTAAGGTTTATATAAATAATCAAATCATAATTATCATGAAAATTTTGAAAATTTGATTTAATTATCATAATTGACTTAATTAAAAAAAAACTAGATTTAACAAAGTCTTAAAATGTATTTAAAATCAAAAAGTTTTCTAGTTAAAAATTCATCATTTGAAAACTATGTTTTTCATCATTAAACATTTCACTACTATTCCCGAAAGTAAAATGTCTTAACTATTTATAATTTAATAACTAATGGTATTTTTGATTTATGAATAATTCAACACCTAAACTGAACCTTCAAAAAACTGTTCAGAGAAAAATAATTGATAATTTGGATAAATCAAAATTCGATTACTTATACAAAGAGCATGTTCTTTATACACTTTAAATAAATTATAGCTTTTAATTTATTTTTACTACAAAATAATAAGTTCATGATATATCAAGCTGTGAATAATACATAATTCTATTATCACTCACATACACACATAGAATTGTTAAATAAATATGTCAGATAAAAACACAATGTCAGAAAAGTAACATATTATCTTCCTGTAAATCTTAACTAAAAGTTAACAAATATATAAAATACTTTACAAAAATTTCCTTTCAATTCTTCGATTTGAAACTTCTATAGAAATGTACAAACAGATACTATTAAATTTTACAAATTTATTGTTCAAAAACAACTTTTGCAGAATACAGTTACAGACTTTTTCAAAGAAACTAATTCTGTCTAATTAGAAATACACATTGATAAACATTTTTTTTAATTGTAAATAAATGTTAATTCCAAACAGTGAACTAACGTTTATATTATTCCTGAAAGGTTGCAGCCATCTATACAAATCACATTTCACAAGATAGCCTAATAAATTGCATCTTTTGATTAGTTAACGAAAAACGTAAACACTGAATTTCTAACTGCAAATTATCGTTTTTTTGAGGCGAAATTTTTGAATAGTAAACTGAATTGAACAACTACTTAATAAGAATTTTTTCATATTTAAATTATAAAGATGCATTAATTTACCTTGCTGCTAAATATGGTAGTTATACTTTTAAAATTCTTGCACTAAAATTTTCAAAAGCTTCATATATAATGAAACACAAATAAAATCTTCAACCAATAAAAATATACATTGCAACTAGTTAGGTAATTTTTGATATATAGCACTGCAACACAAATACTTCTTTGTCAGAACTATAATTGATTAATGATGAATACGAAATTTATGTAAATACAATAACAAAACGTTTATTTGTTTATTATTCACTAGCACTGTGTTCTGTTCTCACACACCACAAGCATCTCAAATCAAAACAAAGAATTGTTTTATTTGTTTATTTTCACAAATTGAATTTTTAGAAAATTAATTTTTATCAACATATTTGCAAAATATATAAAATACAAATGAACAAAATTTTTGTAATAAAATATTTTTGACTGATTTTAAAAATTGTTTACTTTTGCACAATGACGTGTTATTCAGTTTAATCATAACCGCAAAAATTATGCCGTGCGCTGTTTAAAGAGAATCCAGCTCAACTACAGACGAAAATTTGTTGTTGAGCCAAAATATATTTATTTAATAAATAAAAATTATGGTACTAAGCTGATAATGATCATGAATGCACATTTGTCTTTAAATTATTTTATTATTTGTAATTTATTTTTATTTATCACACAGATTCTTGCTGGGTGAGTATTTGGAAAACAAAAACTATTTTTGTATATTAATATAAAAATTAATTATTTTAATTATCACGAGTAATGCTATTCTCGAGTTACTATTTATCATAGCCTTTAAAAGTGTTTTTGGATTGAGTTTTCCTTTAAAATTATTTAAAAGAAAGTCTTATTTTTTTGTAATATTAAAAGACATTAGCTAGCAGAACTTCTGGAGTCGGTAAAAAGATGTTTTTAAGTTCCGTTTTATTTCTGATGTAATTTGAAACTTGCGTATTAGTGTCGTCGCAGCCAATTTTACTATTAATCACAGTATCATAATTTTTCAAATGAAATACGTTTGCTTGTTATTACTTTCTTTTGTTGTGATATCAAGGTTCTATGCCCGTGACGGTAATTCGTTTTGGTATAAAATTGGCCGCGATGACGCTAATACGCAAGTACCTGTGTTTTTTATTCAAATGAACGTATCAGAAAACTTCAAAAGATAATTTAATTCATTTACACCCTAAAATAATTATATATAATCCTAAATATAATGCTTTTTTTATAATTATTATAGTTATGCTATTTATTGATCTTGGTACAATACATTATAATTATTGTTTTGTATGTAATATTGTTTCTTTTTATTTCTAAAATACTGATTTCCCTTTGATTTATTAGTGGAAAGCTCATTTATAAAGAAAGTAGTTAAATTAAAATTTATGAATATAATAAGGCTGTTATATTAAATAATATCCCCCATATTTGTAATATTTATCATATAAAACTAGTATTTACTTCAAATACAATTTATTATAATATTCATTATTGTACATTATATTTGATCATATATGGATATTTATATATTAAAATTACAGTAGTTTTATAAGCAGCACATATTTTTAAAAACTAAATTATATTTTAGAGCAAAATTGTCAGTGTTGACATTAATATGCAAGTACCCAAATGTTATAGTTTAATATTAATCTTATTTTAAAATTACTTATATGTTATAATAAGTGAATAAGTTTATGCTATAAGTGAATAATGTAATTAATGGTAGCTAGGATGAAAAAGTTGTATAAAATTTCACAATTTTATTCTATCGCAGAAAAACTCTTTTGATGTTCCTAGTGAAGTGCATTTACAAATATGAAATATATTTAAAGTATCTATATAATTTACAATAAATTATATAATATATAAATTCTTTTTTACTGTCTTGTATTTTATGTTATTATATCCTAGTTTAATTTCCTAATTTTTTGTGAGAATTAACAAAATTACTGTATGCAAAATTACAGATTGCGAAGTAAAAACTATTGTGTGTTTTTTAACTTTAAATTTCCATGTTTGTTTTTCTGTTTAAAAATAACATTTTGTTTAATTATTATGACAGTGTGGCTTTGATTAGATTCAAAATTTTGGTGCCAGTCTATGTACAGTTTTTTTCGATAACCTAAATTACATGATTTTATAGTTTTTGATTTTGACTATTATGATCTTTTGTAATTTATGAGTTTGAATAATGCAATTTCAAATATTTCCCTTACACATCACAGAAAAGCTTAATTACTAAGTGTTAGAAATAAATTTTATACATTTTATAAAAATATAAATTTCAAAACAAACAGAATAATTCTAAAAAATCTTTAAAATCCTACAAACAGGCATGGATTTGGTGCAATTTCAAATTTTCGCTCCAAACCCTGCAGTTATCTCACTAACTTAAATATTATGTCACCTTGTGCAATATATGGTTATTAAATATAAATTATTGTAAAGTTTAAAGTTCATGTGAAAATGCAATCTTACACTATTTCAAATTTCAAATAATTCATTATAATCATTATGGAAGTGTTACAAAACTAATTATTCGAAACTTATATCTCAAAGATTCCATATTATAAAAAAAATAACTGTATATCTCAGTCTAGAGCAAGAGATAAGTCAAAACTAGATCACTAATATAAATAGCATACAGTTTTAAGAAAAACTTGAGTTTTAATTAATGTAGCAGTGGCACTAACCTTAAAAATACATCAATATAATACTATCTAGCATAAAAGACAACTGAGCAATAAAATTAAATCATTAACCTAAATGTCATACATTTTTGTGAAAACTTAGTTTTAAATAATCAACCAGTGTTGCTGACGTAAAAAGAGAATAGCATAAATGCAATCTTACTCCTGAGAGAATCAAGAAATAAAGCTAAATCCATGTAAACAACATAAGTTTTTATGAAAACTTGGATTTTTTATTAACAAGAATTACAATTCACAGTAAATCTAAATGCCTCTGTAAAGTATTTCTAAATAATAAATTACATAAATTATTGCATACAATGACAATTTTAATAGAATAACATTAAGTAAAAATACTCTTCTAATCCAAATATATACATAAATTTGTCACTTTTTAACTTCAAATTTCTTTTAAAAACTTCACTTTTAAATAGATTGCAATTTAAAATTATATTCCTTAAATTTTTCTATATAATATCCATTTTTAAAGTAATAGTAGTAGATATATTTACACATTGTATTATAAAAGAATATGTAACTTTAATTTTGGATATAAGAATATGTTGGTGCTATTTTCTATTAGTGTCTGCAATGTTAGCTAAATTAGCTTTAAGATAATTTGCTATCTGCAGTCATTTTGGGACATTCACAAAAGAACTAAATGTCTCAAATGAATTACTTGTACATTAAATAATGGTTTCATGACCACAATGTCACTATTGTCGAAAAGCTGATAGTTTATAACCTTCTGATCTTCAGTTAAACATATTTGTTAAAATCAACAATATTTTAACTGAATTTCTTAACCAATAAATAATGCTTTCAACATCACAATGTTACAGTTCTGATGAAGTGGATAACTGAATGTGTGTGGGTAATCATCTAATCATTAGTTAGATGTTGCTGCATGTTTTCAGTTGCCGGCCAATGTTTGTGTGGTTAACGCTCCCAACTCTTAGGCTGTTTTGTCCCGGGTTCGAATCCTAATTTGGGCATGGACATTTCTTTTCTGTCTGTTTTCTTGTCCTTTCTTCTAAGATAATGGATGAATGTGGCCTACCCTATACACATGTTTGTGGTGTTGTGATATGGGTAATGCTACTCGTCTCCGTGACTAGATTCACAGATGCCCACCAGGTAGCATTAAATGAGTAGCTGTTTCTGGCCTTGTTATGGCAAAAGGTTAATCACCCAGTGCCTACATTTAGAAAAAAGAAAAATATGTTTTCAGTTTGTGCAATTGGCGCAGCTTGTCCTTTTTGGACCTTGCTCCACAAAACCCCACCAACTATCAGTTTGTGCAACTCTCCCACTGGATAGATGTTTATCATTGTTCATTACCCACTTTAAACTGTTGGTTTTGCTAAAATTAGTTAATTCTGGTCTAAAAGTGATGCTTTGTAAATATAAGTGACTAAAGCAACAAATATCATTATGAAAAAAATACAATCTCTAATAATAAAAATCTGAATTAAATGTGAATTTTTATTAAAATAATAAAATTTCTTTATTTTTGATCCAAGCTATCTTGAAAATTAAAAATTCATGTCATTAAGAATATTGTTGAATTTGACAAATTTAACAATGCACTATGCCCTTTTATTATTTTTCATATTATTCAAATATGATGCTTCTTTTGAAAGATAGCAAAATTATTTTGCTATTTTTCAAAAAAAAAAAAAAAAAAAGTTTGAATAAGTAAGTGCTTTTTTATTATAGTCAAGTACACAAGTATAAAATTTTAAGTACAACACCTTCAAAATATCAAGTGTTTTTATATGCAACAATGAACAATAAAGAATTTTAATGATTTTTTTTATTTTATATTTTTTCATATCTTAAATAAAAATTTAAGTGATCATAAATTGTATATAATATTTAAAAAATTATATTTTTTCTATCTTTTAATTTATATTACCTCTTCACAAGTTCATTTATGTTTATTAATTTTTCCTCCAAATTATATAAGAGTTCAAAATTATGGGGCAGTTGTGTATATTTAAATACTGGGAGTATATATCTTGTTTCTTTTATATGGAATATATAAAATTTATTATTTTAATAGCATTGAGTAAGAATTTTAGATTAAAATAATTTACAAAATATTTAAATAATATGTAGGGTCATTAAAGTATGACAAGTTATTCAATCATTTTTGTTCCAATACTAAGAATTGATTGTTCTAACTTTGAAAATTATTTCACTTTTTAGCTTTGTTACATTACAGTTTAAAATCAGAAATGTACAGTTCTAGATTGATTTCTTGGAAGTTTTCACATTTTCTTACCTTATTCTTTCATGTGGGAAGAAACTTATTTTTATAAGTGTTACATTTCTTTTTTTAATTTTAATTCTCTTTTTAATTTTTTTGTTGTAATTTAAAATTCAATTCAAAAATGCATAAATTAAGTAAAGTTAGAAAAAGTTGCAAATTTTTTTATTCGATTAAATTTTGAAATCAATGTATTTAATCAAGTTTTTTAATCTAATTTTATATTTTAAAAAATACTAGGAGCATTTCAAATTATTAAAAACTTTCTTGTCTTTAGGCGAGACTTCTATGCTATATTAGGAGTTCCTAGATCAGCATCTTTAAATCAAATAAAAAAAGCATATAGGAAACTAGCCAAAGAACTGCATCCTGATAAAAATCCTGATGATCCACTTGCTCAAGATAAATTCCAAGATTTAGGAGCTGCATATGAAGTTTGTAATTTTTATATAAAAACACATATTTACTTTAAAATTAGCTTGAGTAGTAGAAATTTTAAGACTCTCAAGTTGTTATTATAATATAAGAAATTAAAACATTATATGTTTATGTTTTAAATATAAATTGATATATAAAATAATGAACTATCTTTTCTTATAAATTTTTTATTAAAAAATTAAAACCTTATATGGTATTTAAATTAAAGAAACTTCATTCAATAACATTTATATTAGAAGCAATTTGACGTAAATATTCCTTTTTTAGAAGTCTTTTATTTATCAACTATTTTCATTTGTTGTTTGAATAAAATGTACTCTACTTATTAATTATAATAAACCCTCATTAATCTGGGCCTATTTAAACTTCATTTAATCTGGACAGCCATTTAGCATACATATGTATATACATAGTGTATGCATACATATGTATTTACATAGTGTATAAGTAAAAGGGATGATAGCACAATAATTTATTTTTGTTGAAGCATAAGTATTGTTGACCTTTGAAGTGTCAAGTTGAACACTTTTTCTACCTTTGCTCAGTTAGCCCACTCACTTTATGTCTATTGAAAAAAAAAAAAATAGAGATTTGTTCTAAAGAGGTTAAAGACAATGATGAAACATATGACAATCCAAAACCAAAACTTGATGATTAAAAATCACTTAAAATTTGTGATAAAATATATTGAAGACAACAGCAGTGAAGCCGTATCTTGATATTATGAACACCTTTCTGTTAATTGTTCAAAAAATGACCATGAGAGTAAGATAACGAAAGATTAGTAGTCTTTTCAAACCAGTGATTGTGTCAAGTGAGGTTAGTGAAGATGAGCCTGGACCATCATGTTTAAAGTAGTTTTCCATCTCATGTTTATATGGGTAAAATAATGTATGTATATACTATACTTAATTTTTTCTCTTATGCTGTTTTATATTTCATTCTCTTGAATTCAAAATATAATTTTTAATGTATGTGATAATTTGCTTGGCTTATTTTATGGGTTATTTCGTTTAATCTCATACTTTCATCAATTCATAAAACCTGGCCCCCTATTAGTCCAGGATTAATGAGATTCTAAAAAAGGAATAGTTACCTTTCATTCATTGTTTTAATGTAGTTTTTAGAATGAGTCTCAGTTTTATCGATATAAATTTGTATTTTAGGAATAAGTCATATTATTTCTATCTGTAGTATTTACATTTCTTTATTAAATATAGGTCCTTTCTGATGAAGAAAAGAGAAAAACATATGATAAATTTGGAGAAGAAGGATTAAAAAATGATGCCTTTGGGGGTGGAAGTGATCCATTTGCTAGGTATTTCCAAGTGTTATAGATATATCTTTGTTTAAATCTAGTCTAGGATATTTAATGTTGAAAATTAAATATTTTTAAGTTATTGACAAGGGAAAAATATAGTAAAGGGATGACAAAAATAGCAATAATTTTAAAATAATTTTTTTTTCTTTACAGCACTTATTTTTTTTAAATATTTAATTACAATATCCTATTTATAAGCAGCTGACTATATAAAATGCTACCCAGATTATATGGTGTTGTTTAGATATTACATTTCCTTATTACAATGGATCATATGTTAGAAAGGATTTTGCATAGAAACGTCTTAAGTATATCAGATTTAGCTTTTTACTTAAAAATTATCTTTATATATCAGAACGAATTAAGTTTTGTGTATCTTTTTTTTTTTGTAGAATAATTAAGATTTAATATCAATGTTTATGGAACTGACACCTTATCTAGCCTTTAAAATTTTGCATAATTGATTACAGAATCTATTTTAAATTATAAATTGCTAAAAGTAGCAAAAAGTCTTTTTTCCTATTGTCTTTATTTTTCAACAGGGGATTTCAATTTTAATTTGGATTAACTTGAAAAACAATGCATTTGAAATTGCTATACTTCATTAAAGTTGGAATTCCTAATTTTAATTCAGTTTGAATTGGCTAAAATATTTAAAGTCTTAAGATTAAATTTTAATAGAAATTGATCCATATTGAAAAAGACGTGCTATGAAGTCAACACCTATAAAATTTATCTTTAAAAATAATTGAATTGCAATTTAAATTATAAAATTTTCAATAAATTTCTGTTTTATGCTAGATTTTTTATTTATTTAGTTTGATTTTAACTTAATAGATTTTGATTAAAAGTGCTTTATATCTTATAACTTTTTTTTTTCTTGTAGCTTTTTTGGGGATTTTGGTTTCTTTTCTGGAGGACAAAGAAATGGTCAGAGAGAAATTCCTCGAGGAGGTGATATATTAATGGATTTATGGGTTTCATTAGAAGAATTATATTCAGGAAATTTTGTTGAAGTGAGTATTTAATTTAGATGTTTTTCAAGTTTCAATTTATGTAACTTAGTGATTTTAAAAGATTCTTAAAGTAAAAAAATCTGATTATATATTTTTAATAAAATATGAGTTTGAATGTCTATCAAAATTTACTGCATTAGTTGTTAGAAGAAATCTATAATTGATGAAATTCAAATTTTAAAAATATTGCTAGAAAATTATTAAAGAAAAACCTACATTTCATTGCTATAAATGTCTAAAGATGTAATAAAGGGAACTAAATTATGATCTCTTTATAACCTTTATTATAAGCAAGTTATATGGAATTGCATTGTGTTATTGCATTGTAAATTCTTGTAACTTAAATTTATTAATTTTTCTTCATAGTTTTCATTACTTTAAAAATTATTTGTATATATATATATATATATATATATATATAGGAATATTTTTATATAAAATGTGCACATATTTTAATATCTTGTTGATGTCTAATAGTTAGTATGGTTTAAAATTGAAAATATTGTTGAATTTGTTAATTTTTTTAAGTAAATTAAATTGACATCTTAATATAATTTGTAAACACTACACATTTTTAAAATATGATCAAAATACTATTTATTACAATTAATTATGACAGAAACAATCATTGTATTTTTAAATTTTTCTCAAATCATTGTTTATCTAAAATTTCTATTTTGAAAAATTATTAAATTGAACTTAAATTCTAAATGCTACATTTGGTATGTACAAGAAGCAACAAAAATTGCAATTTATGTAAAACGGCAAATTATGTAAAAGGTATTCAAAAAATTATTACAAATTGATTTAAATTTTAAAAAATGCATACAATCATCCAAAATTTATTAGTAAAGTCTACTTGGTCATTATTGCATACATAAAGCTATTTGCAATTTATAATACTGTAATTCCCTGCATATAATCTGCTGTTTATGTGTTAAAAAAAGTTTTGAGTTTCGTTGTGTGTATTATATGCTGCAGTAAATAATTTGATAGAAAATATTTTTCATCAGGAAAGCTTT
>JAPDSC010097414.1:0-12353 GCA_026290005.1 Latrodectus geometricus | reverse complement strand
AGTCACAGTCCAGGTCTCAAAAGCATATGTCAAGACAGGCCTCACAGATTATTATTAAATTAAAAACTTAGTAATTCTAGAAGGAAACCTATATTTAAAGAATCTTCTTAGGCCAAAAAGAATCTATTTAATGATAAGAGTCTGGTAGCCATGCATGTTATTTAAGTTATTTATTTAGCTTCATTGCCTAATTATCTCTTGTGCTAGATAGAATTTATACTGGTTTATTTTAATGTGTGTGACATTAATGGGTTGTCTCTCATGCCTTGGACTGTGAGATATTTAGTTATTTTATATTTGTTTTGTAAATTTGTTGTTAAATTGCATGTAATCTTTGGGAAATAAATTTCTAAATAATCATTTAATACTTCTGTAGTAAGTAATTACAATGAAGTATTCGAAATTTTGATATCTGAAATTTAAAATAGCATAAGAGTGCAATATTCAAAGTTAGAGTTTTGGTGTGATCGGGGTTTTGAAAACATATATTAATTTAGATAACTTAATTTAGATTGGTAAGATAATTATGCAGGAATTAGCATGAAAATTTGAATGTGAGCCAAACTCTTTTGCTTCATATGATTTTACCAAACGTTTTTAGAACTTGCTAGACAATCAATCCAATAAAGATTTTCACTTTTAACTTATTTCTCATAATGACTCCAAGTCCTTTCTTTAATGATAACTTTAATGGACTTACTGTTTGTAACTAATATCAAAGCATTGAAAGTTGATTTTGATACCTTTAATGAACTTTAGTGATTTATTTCATAAATTCCAACTTTCTTCAATTTAGTTCACCTGCCATAATAACTAGTTGACAATAATGCATAATTAACTATAAGATTTAAATTATTATAGGTAGTATTTGGAGTTGATATATATATATATCATATTAATTCATTAAAGTATTTTAAAAGTCATTCTTATTAGAAAACAACTTGAAATTTATTCAATTGCCTTTAATTTGTAGTCAAGATACTTTATCTAGTAATTGTCAAGTGTGTGAGAATGTTGTCCTACACTATGCCATAATGACCCCAAGTTTTGAGTTTTCTGGTCTTCCTTCCTTACAGCACAGGAATATGGTCCATTATTCATTAAAGTTTCTATAGGAAAAGCAAAAAAGATTAGGGCTATTGGTTGTCTACTATGAGGTGTAAAAACTTAAATATACTTTAGTGAATTTATTGATAAAGAAAAACAATTAACAAAAAAGGGTAACTAGAAAAGAAGGTTTTATAAAATACAGAAATTCACTTTCTAAAGATTGCAGTAAGCAAGGTGAGTAAAGGTACATGTCACAATACTGACTGAAGATATTGGGCACGTTCAAAAGAACATAAAGTTGTAATTGAATTTTAAGCTTCTATATTAAATCTATATAATTATTGCTTCTATGATAACATCAAAACAAAAATATTGCTTCAAAGCTTTTATTACAATTGGTTAGTAACAGCAGATTCAAACAAATGAAAAACGTTCTTGAATTTTTTTAATACTTTTTTTCTTTTTATCCTATGAGAAACTTTGGCATGACTGCCATTAATCTGAGACAGGCAGATCAATAGAGTTCTGAAATCAAACAAAGTGAGAAATTTTTTTAGCAGAGTTAACTGCTGATAGGTCATTAATTCCTAAATCTATAATAAGTGATCAAGTGATCTCTAGACAAATCAAAGGCACTGCACAGTGAACAAATTGTGGTTTCTTCCAAACCAAATCTGAGTAAATGTTTTAAAAGGTAGTCATGTCCTGTTTTAATTCTTAAGTTAGCGACACCAACAGCTCTGGGCAGATCACAAGGGATGGGATTTTCTATCAAATTACTCCAACTCTTTCCTTCCACCAAGTTTCTAAAAGAGCCTCTAAGATGCACCTTAAATCTAGCATCGATGATTCTTTTATCACTGTGATAGTAAACGGGTGGATTAGGCAGTGGAAGGTAATTTTTTTAAATGGTTTCATTGAAAATTATCCACACACATGATTTACAAATAAAATATTATTCTAATATTGTAAAGTTACAATTTATAATTATTATCAGGACTTAAGATATTCAATTATGTGAAAGTATACCTTACACTCAATCAATCATCACACCCTAATATTCAAATACATGGAAAAATTCTTTACACTAAATTGATTTATTCAAATGTCTATTAAGACTTATGTAGTTGGTGTAAGTAATTCACTTCAGTTTATAGCATTTTTAAAAATGACCATATTATTATATATAAACTACAGTACAATTGTGAATTAGAAATGACTGTATCAAACATCCTTAATTTGATGAATATTGAAGACATTTGATGAATTCAATAAAAATAAAAAACAAGTTTCTTTAATTTATATTGAACAATTTCTATTTTGGTAATTATTTTTATATATTATAAACAAAGAAGAATTTTTGAGAACTTTTTAAAAGGACTGAGTAAAATACATTTTTCTCTTTGAATTTATTGCAACAAAATCTTTTGAAAGATTCTCCTGGATAATGTCCAATTTCTGCACACATATTTCTAAGGAAGCCCTAGAAAATTCTTTTAAACTATCAATTTTGAAAGCATAATGGCTATCAAATATTTATATGTAATATATATGTATTCTGATGTCTTACAAAGCAAGATAGTGAAGATATTTTTTATCTACATTGCTGACCAAGATGAGCACACAATCTTAAATATTTTAAGAACTCAAAACATAGTTTAATTGTATCTGTAATAATGCAAGAACTTAAATTTAGTTTCTTTGGAAAAAGGAAGCTATTTGAAACTAAGCTAAATAAGTTATCACATGATAAAGGATATATTTCACTATGCCTTAACAATAATTTATCATTCAGTTGTGCTTTAACTCTGTAAATCGAAATTCCGTCAATAGGGCATGTATTTTATAACAATGTATAAATTTAGTATCTTTTCAAAGTTATAAATATTTATCACACTTGGCTTAAAAATATGGTATATACTAGCATTTTAATGTAACCTTTCCTAAAAAAGTCTTAATGTCAAGTAACATGAGCCTTTTCCATTAGTCTTAAATTAATATTACATTAAATCCACAATATTTTCCTGTGTATAATCTGTGGAATCCATATTAAAAAAAAAAGTTTTGAAATTTGTTGTGCATACTATATGCCGCTGCAGATAATCTGATAAAAAATATTCTCCATAAGAAAAGCTTACAAGAAAGTTTTTAAAAAAATGCCCTTTATATTTCATAAAATAAATAATAGGTGGCACCACGACACGGCTGACTTATTTCAAATAAAATCAGCTTTGTCCAATCATGTTCAAGAACAAGTTCAGATCCTCAGAAAGATATTACAATTGCAATTCACCAACATCATTTTGCATTTTGTCTTGACGTGAGCCATTTCGTTCAGAAATATTTAAATTTGTATATGGTCACATGGAAGTGAAAATGTTTAAGTTACACAGCAGATTTTAAATTAAAAGCTATTGGGAAGGAAGAAGAAAATAAAAAAAAGTAGACAAAACTCGTTTAATGTAAAGCGAAAAACAAAGCACATGTTGTACAAAAGAAAAATTTATCCAATGTGCAGTTTGAAAATTATCCATTTCTTTCACTTAATTTTCAATAAAATAAATATATTTTAGTTTTAAAATATGTTTAACTTTGTTTTAAAATTAAAAACTGATAAGTTTAGCTAGAATTTTCTCGGAATTATTGCTTTTGATAAATTTGGTGCTTTCACCAGTTTATCACAATTTGCGATGAGGTGGATTCATACAGATCTTTTTCATAATGAATGTTTTCTTTCTGTACAATTTATAATATTTTTAATCACACTGTGTATTTTTTATTTTATGTGACACCCATATTAAGAGTAGTATATATTTTTGAATATTTACTGAAAAATTTGATGTAAATTTCTTTAAAAAAAAAATGTTGCAGATAATAAGCTGCTGCAGATTATATACAAGACAATTTGGTAAGCAGTTGTGAAAAAACTTGATGGAAATGATGTTATCAGAGAATTAATTGAAATAAAAATGATTGTATTTTAGCCAAAATAAACTGAAAATTCAATGAAGACCAAAGTATGATCAAAATTTTTGTCTTTTAGATATTATTACAATACCTAAAAATAGTTTCTGGTTCAAACTGTAGGACTTACTAAACCATGTCTTAGAAGTTTAAGAAAACTAACCAAGTTATTTTCACTAAAGGAAAGAATTTATTCTAAATCGAATTTATTTTTTGTTTGAGGAGCTTATCAATTTCCAATTCTTTAAATTCATTATTTTATAGATTTAATTATTGTTATTAAAAAACATCAAATGGCCATATATAATTCAGTATTATTTCAAGATTTATATGAGACCAAAAGATAATACTTTTTTGACTAACAGCAAATGTTATTTTTTTAAAAAAAATTAAGAAAAGAAGTTTAAGTTTAATAAAAATGCTAGCATTGGCTAAAAATTTTACCACTTAGTTATGATAAAAATTTACATAGAAAAATAATTCAACAAAATGAAAAAAAAATTTAGATTGATGTCACATTATATTCAAACACATATTACAGAGCAATTAAAAAATGTTTTTATCCTGAAATAAAATTTCAAAAATATATATCAGAAATATATGTTACAACTGACTAAAAATCATTTCATTTGTATAGAATAATTTTTAGCATAACTGTAAAAATTGAAAATAAATGTTTCCTTTTAATTTAAAATGAGAAATATATTGAATCTTAAACTTAATTAGCAAAAGCATTTAGATTAAACTTAAAGATTTCATGACTTTTCTTTTAAAATTATAATATTTAAAAAATTGATAAAAATTAATAGATATATGAAATTATAATGATGATTTAAATTTAGTGATGGTTAAACTTAATATATTATTAAAACAATTCAATTCACAGTTATTAAAGCATATCAGAATAGAGATTTCACAAATTTCTATCAATATTATATTCAATAACAAATTTTCTTATGTTAGATTCTTAGTACTAAAGGATAATTTCTAGCATAAATTTGCATTACAAACAATATGATAATAAATATAAAACAATTAAACACAAATTTAAATGAGAAAAATGCATTATTGGAGAAACAAATTATTATTATATACAAAACAAGCCGAAAAGATTATTTAATACTCACATAATGTAAAAAGATTTGTAGTGTCTCGGATGATATTCAGTGATATTTAAGAGATAATACTTCTGTGATTGTCATTTATACATATATAACCTAGAAATGTTTAAACATTGACCAACATCATCAAATATATCATAAATACAGTTAAATTCAAAAATTCAAATTTAATGAGAATGCAGAATAAAATCTAATTAATATATTCAAAAAAATAGAAAGTAAAGAATTCTAATAATGGTACTGAAAGGCACAGCAGATTTACCTATTAACTCATATTAAAGCTGGATAGCTTTTCCCCCAATAGAAAATTTAAAAACAAATACTTTTTACTTCATATAGAGAAAAAAAATGTTTTTTTTTTTTAATCACAAAAATATAATTATTAGAAAATGGTGACAAGTTTGTATAATTTAAAATATTAAAAATTGCTTATAAATATACAAAAAATCTGCACTGTTGATTTTAATTTTACAAAAATTTAATTTTCTAATATTTTGTTTGGCAAGTTATTATAAAAATTTATTTAAAATTTCCAGCTGTATGTTTTTAGTTTAAATTTTTAATTGGCCTATAGGAACTAGGCATCATGGTATAAAAAAAAAAGTCCATTTGTTTTGAAAGATGAGTTTATGAATATGGAATAATGATCCTTCATTACCAAATTCTTCAAAACAATTTTTCTTAAATTCTTAGTTTCTTTGACAAAATTAGATTAATTTTTCACTCAGCTACAATCAGAACTGATTTGTCTTTTAGCAATTAAAAAATAGCTATTTATATTTTTTAATTTTGGCTTAACAGTTTGTAAAGCTTTTGCATTATAACTACACAAGATATACACATCTTTAAATAAAATCACCACAAGAAAAGTAAATAAATGTTATCATCCTTTTCAATGGCCTAAACCACTGCTTTTTAAAATGTAGTCTAATTGTTGGTTCATATCATTTGTCTAGTTGACTATTTATTTGCATTAATCATTTGTCTAATTGATGATTTTATAAGTTTAGCTTACAAAAAATAAATGAAAATTTGTCTTACATGTTTAAAAATGGAAAATTCATTTATAGCATAAATGTGCAACATAAATATTGGGAATAAACAAAGAGAAGAATTTGTTTTTTTTTTTTTTTTTTCAAAATGTAGCTTTTATTTAAATTTTAATGCATACATTTGAAGACACAGAAAGAAAATTATGAATCAACATTCCTGAACTGGGGATAAGCAGTAAGTATATATAAATTTGCTTTGAAATTTTAAGTGGTAAATACTTGTGCAAAGAATCCATGGACATATCTGATGTCAATTAGAGTTTTAACCATAAGAAAAAAGTAAAATTCTGGTTGCTCAATAATTTTATCTACAATTTTCTTAATTAAGTTTGAAAAAAAATTTTGTTTATTCTTATTTATGTAAATTGATTTCTACTAAAATCAGGCTCTATGTTAAATATTTTGAAAACAATTAAATCAGGCCATATAATGGCATTATAAAATGCATTTTGGCAATCAATGAGTTATTGCAATTTTTAAAAAATTGTCTAACAAAAGCTATCTTTGAATGATGAAACCTAAAAGATTCTTGCATGTTCAGAGCTATAATGATAATCAGTTTGTTCATTACTTTAGTTTCATAGTTTTGTTACAAAATCATTTGCTTTAACCATGTTTTTCGATATTTTTCTTTATCTGCAGGAATCACTGTAAATTTATCTATGAAAAGAGACTTGTGTGATCTAGAACATTTGCATTTTTACTTACATACTAACATTACTGGTAAATAAAGAAAAAGTATAGACTTTTTTTCATACTGATTTTAAAATAGTTTCAACCACAAACTCAAAACTCTATTTTCAAAAATATTTCATGAGATAAAAAGTATATAAATTAATACTTGACATCAAATTTGAATATTAAACACTAACTATGATATAAATATACAAATACAGTGTAAATTAAATTATGTTCCTTTTCTTAATATTTAAGAACTCACAACAAATACAGTTTTTTTTTTTAATGATAAGCAATAATGTTATGAAATGAACATTACTTTCACAAAAGAAAATAAATGCATAATATTTTCACAGTAAAAAATTTTTAGAAAAAAATTCAGTAAATTTTTCTTTTAAAATTATGATTGAAAAATTGCTAGCATCATGTGTAAATGTTTATATTTTAAAATATCTTAACATTTCAAAGTGATGAAATTTCAAACAAAATTTTGCTTCAATCAGCTGGTATAGAAATTGTTTGAGTAACTTTTCCTTCAAGTTGTTAGAAAATAAATTTTACTTTTAATCTAAAAATGTTTTATTGCATTGATATTTTGGTATAGTTATTCATGACAAATAAAATTCCTGCTTATTTTGAAAAATAAATTCTAAACACAGCATCATCAATAAAAATTAACATAATTGCACTAAGCACAATTAATTTTAAATATACAGTATAAAAAAATAAAAGTATGCAATGACTTCAGAGAAACATATTTCATCAGAAAAAAAAAAAAGAGATTTTTTCTTTGAAAATAACGTACTAGGCATTCTTACTAAAGAAACAATAGAGAAAAATTTATTGTGCGGATAAAAATTTATATTTTACTTAATAAAGTAGCTCTTAAATTCACTTATACTTTATGAATTTTAAGATTTAAGAGTTGTCACTCACTTTTCAAAGCAATTTTTATTGTAAAACACTGAATTGCTTAAATTTATTTTTAAGAGAAAATAAAAGGTTTTGATAGAAACTAATTTATTTTTCATGTCCGTATTTTCATAAAAAAAATCCACAAGTAATTTTTCATAGTTATGAAATTTGAAATCCTTTTTAATTGTATCACTCCCTTTTCTTTTTTTATTGTGTGATATTATTATTTCAGATTTTTTATAATAAAATCAGTAACTAGGCTTTATGTTCACAATAATTATAATTGTACTTTTCTTTTCTAGAAACAGAGAACTCATTGGGATAAGGGAAAATTATGAATATAAAAAAACTATGTAAAATTACAATTATATAATACCTATATAAAAGAAATTTTTTATATATTTAAAGTTTTTGTTAATGGAAAAATTTTGTTACTTAAAATTATAATTTTATGCCAGTAAGTTGAAATTATGAATGGATTTTGTAAAATTTATATTGTCTGAATATTTATGCAATTTTTCTCCTTTAACTTAAGGTGGTTTCTTTTACTCCAATACTTTTATTTTTTATATTTTAATAACACAACGAATAAATAATTTTAATGACTGTCTAAATAATTCATTTTTCATTACATATGAATTTCACTTCTTTAAACAATAAAATTCATTACGAAATTTATTTTTTAACATTAATTAAGACAAGTTATTAATAAAAAATCTGGGTTTTAACGTGGATTCTGTTAACGGAATTTAAACTATTTTTGATTAAGCTAAATATTTAAACAAATTCGAGAGTAAATAGTCCTTTTCAAAACATAGCATTCTCTCAGCTTAAGAAGAAAATAAATTTTCAGCATAGTTGGGATTGGATTCAATTATAATGACAAAGACTATTATAAATATCACGAATAAACAAATAAACAACTGGTAATGGTACAATTCCCATTTGGAAAGCCTTGCTGCGTTGTTTGGGGCCAGCTTACGTAGTTAAGAAAAATATTTTTTGTGTGTGTATTTTTGTTTACATTTAGAGAAACGTTGCGCTGGCTTTTCCATCCAATGCTCTGTCGAGAAATTTGCGGAACTAATCGATAAATCGCTGACGACACTGGTATTTCCACGTCTCCATGATGTCGTTTTCGAATATTTGTGACGTAGATAAATAACATCTGACGTTAAAGATGATTAAACCAATGAAAAATATTTTTAATTTTGTGTTTCCGGTTTTGACGCACATTTAATTAATTCATTTCCAATGCTGACTAAAGTATTTTTAACTGCTATATTTAACGAGGAAAACAAGTTTGAAATTTTTACGTTTTATTTAATAATTTTCTGTGTCATCAGGAATGAAAGTACTTATTTAAAGGAACCTTTTTCAAGACAATGATTTGTTTATCAGGTTTAAAAGATAATTTATAAGTAAATTTATAAGAACAACGAAAACTCTATTCTTCAGAAATAATTTGTTTCCACAACAAAATAGAATGTTCGACTTACTACTACTTAATTCAGCCATGTAAATTATCAAAATATTTAATATCAGTATTTACTACAGGACTTTTATTTATTTTTCCAATCTACGGTAGAATGCTTCGCAGTAATTCTCCCAAAAATTAATTTGTCAGATTCAAACAGGATAACGTGCAGACAGCTATAATTTATGCAAAACTTTTCTTGTAATGTTTTTCAAAAAACTTTTGAAGAAACAGAAAATAAAAATTTTAACACTCATTGCGAGTTTACTCATTTCTGTATTAAAATAATACCGGATTACGTAATAAATATTTGTACTTAATAGGTTTGTAAATATTATTATGGAAAATATACATGAAAAACATTTTAATGAACGTACAAGCAAACTTAAATAACATTTCTTCAATAAAATTATTGGAAAAATAATGCATATTTTTCTACATGCCAGGAAGTCATTGGGTAGTGTTAACAAAGATGTTATTTGTTGATGACAGTAGAGGAGCATTCTCCTGTGTCGAGTTATAGACGATATGTTAAGAAATTGGATAATTCGTAGAGCTTCTTCCAATTTCAGAAGCAGATCGTATTCCAAAAGATTTATGTTAAGAGAGTGGGTAATCATGGGAAGTATTATACAATTATAAAACATCATTTACTGCTTTTACAACATAATGATAAACATTGTCATGCAACACAATAAGGAGAGTTTTTCCTCGATAAACGTGGAGTTACTCTGTATACCTTATCACCGATGATACCGTAGAAATCGTTAGTAGAAGTTTGTGTTGGTAATTTGTTTTCCAGTTATTGCATGAAATATTCGAAGTCATATATCCTATTATCAATGTAACTTTCACCTGAATCGGTTCCTGATGGAACTTTTGAGGACGTGATGAACCTACGTGATACAATTTATTAAAGTTGTTTTTTTCATTCAAGCTTGTAAGCTTGTTTCTTGAGTAGCTACAAAAAAAAAAAAAAAAAAAAAAAAAAAAACCCTGCAGTAATGGGTCTCTTTTGTTGCGGCATATGTGAAGGAGGATAACAGATAGATTATATCTCTATCATCACTTTACGTTAATGAGTCAATATGGAACCCAGTTGAAAACAATTTTCCTCCCATCTATCCAATATATTCATTGACCGAATAAAATTTTAATAAATATTTTCTGGCAGTCGAGAAATAGGAAAGAGATAATGCTGGTTATAGAAAAGAAATAATGCACAATGTCCAAGTGGTGTGAAAGAATGAATATCCAGCTTATGCTGTGTAAAACTATCCACCCGACCTACACTAAGACCTTAAAGACCCATTTATCAACGATCTTCTACGATAAAGCATTCCTGCTTCAGACGGCGGATGATTCTTGATTCATTTCTGCGATACATTTTTCAGAGGATTTTGATTTCAATCCGTGATTGCCGATATATTTGTACTAGACATGACTTACAGGAATAGAAATGATCGTCTGTTACATCAAAGCAGCACCCTTTCCACAAAATCAATAGTCTTTTATACTCTACACACCAACAACATTACCATCTCATATTTAGTGAGCAAATTGCGTATCCAGTATAATCTGCGATTTTCTAGTTTACATTATCCTTACTTTATAAGCAACACGAAGACTAATATCATTTGTATATATTTTAAAACTATTTCCTAAATATCAAACTATTGTAGTTGTAATAGATAAGTTGCAAAAAATACAAATAATTAAATAATTCTATATTGTCGATTATATTTCAAAGAAATCTTAACAAAGCCTCCTAAACTCCAAAAAGAAAAGAAACAAAATTCAATACAAATTTCTCCTAAATAAACTAATATAAGAAATTGTTAATTTAGATTATTCAGACAGTTTGTTAACATAAAGCTGCGGATTTTCATTACAAAAGAATTTTCGATTAGTGAATAATATTGTTTCAACCAGAAAATCGGCTCTAAATAAATATCTAATATGTAGTTTATTAAAAAATTGCTAGATGAAAGAATTTTATTATTGTAACAATACAATTTCTTTCAAAAATAATTATCTTAGGAAAAGTGCACAATTTTTTCTGTTCCACAGGTTCAATCTGTTTCTGTGTACAGCAGCAGGCTTATGTGTGTTAGATCCTCTAAGGGAGAATGCTGCAAAAATTAAAAATAGACATCTTATTTATCATCCTATTTAAATAAAATTTATGTCTTACAAAAAAAGGACACAAATCTGTGAAAGAGGTCTTCTCACCAAAAAATACAATGTATTCAACACAATCAACAGATCCCATTATTCCTCAGCCGTTTTAGGTGAACTGACACTGAAGAAGACACTGATTGCGCCCCTAATCAAATATCGGTTAACTATTTTCCTTCATATATTGAATTCCTCCAATATTTCATGATGGAAAAGATAATTTTTCAAAAATTCAAATGTACTTCAGTTTTTTAGTGAAAATTTTCATAAAAAAAAAAACTATACTTTTGTAGGTATAGCTCCTCAGTGACGCGTCTGCCCAGGGTGGGTTATGGTCTTACGCAGAACAGATTTCCAGACCACCCTTTGCTTTGAAAGACTCTTCCAATTTTTTTATTTTCAGAATCTATAGATCTGTTTCAAGACAGTCTATTCACCGGATCTTTATTCTCCCTCTTTTTTGGACTCCAGTTGGTTTAGCTATGAAGAGTTGGTAAAACAAATTAATGTAGTTTAAAAATTAATTCTTAAAGTAAATATTTTAGACCCAAATGATGCAATATATAGTGTGTTTATTACGAAGGATGATATTTGTTTTTCATTGCTCAAACAATATAAACAAAATATAAAATCATTTAACAAATATCGGCAGGATTCTTAATGCTCTTGAAAAAGATTTTGAAAGTTACTTGGTTCCAAATTATTCCATACCTTCCCAATGATTATTTTAGCCCTTATGGCTGTTCATTACGCAATATCATGTATTCTCAATGGTTCTCCTATTAAAAAACAGAGCCATAATTCCAATTATGCGGATATATTTTGCAAATTATAGATTCCTAAATATTTTGCATAGGATTTAAGTTAAGTGAGCAGATTTCTGAAATTTTCGCTTTCTCGGTGGCAAAATTTTCTTTA
>JAPDSC010097408.1:0-15187 GCA_026290005.1 Latrodectus geometricus | reverse complement strand
CTCTTATGAAGAGCAAAAACAGATTATTTAAGCATAAGAGTTTTTTGCCTCAATACAAATTATAAGATCATCTGCTAAAATGGAAACATTAACTCATGGGAGTGCTTTCGATTTCGATATAGGTCGTTAGTATATGTTAAAAAGTGACTAACTGGAAACTGCTCCTTGTGGTAAGTCAATTTTACTTTAATGGATGTAAAATCTATATCATTAAATTTTATTTTCACCCATCATTGGATTAAAAATATATTTATCCAATTCAATATATTTCCTCTCTTACCAATAGTTTGTAGAGAAGGTTAACCTAAGTGGTAACCCGGACGTTTTTCATCCATAATGTGCTCTTTATGGCAACCTCTGGAGGAGGGAATTTGAAGAATTAATAGAAACAAATTTTATTAATATTATTAATAAACTGAAATATTAATAAAAACATAATTTTTGTTAATATTTCAGTGCATTTTTTGTTATACAATTGTAACAAAACATTGCTTTTGTTTTTATTGCCATAATAAAAGTGAAAATCGTTAGAAACTCGTATTTCATTTTCGTCCCCATATCAACGGCGTCTTTGAAAACGAACCAAACAGGATACCCAAAGCACATTTTCATTCATTTAAGTTCTTATTTTTCTGTTTGGATGACATCCTAATAGTTGCTCCTAATGAAAAAATTCCTTAACAACATGTACGTTTAATTTTTGAGAGGCTAAAAGAATACAATTAGTGCATTAACGTAGTTAATTAATTAATATAGTAAAAATATCTTATATAATAGAAAATATTAGTGAATTGCACTTAATACTTAATAAAAGTATTTTGTGTGGGTAATCTATTTATTTATTTATTTAAATTAAGCTGTAGTTTAAATGAATTCATCTGGAAAATTTTCTATAGCGGAAAATAAGTTTATGTTAATAAAATTTATCCATGTAAAATTAGAGCAATTTTTAATTCTGAACTTATTAAGTAAATTAAAAATTGTTTTTTGAAAATTCAGTTCTGTTAATATTTATTTAGTGAATTCAGTTGAATAAGAAATTTTTAATAGACTTTGAAAATATTTAGAACTGCACAAAAAATGGCCATTCATAAAAAATAATAGTATATGATGGAAACACCAGGATTCTGTCATGCCAGATTCATGACGTCACTACTGATGCAATGTGACGTCATATTCAAATCACATCTACAAGTGGTTATCTGTGGACATCCATTAGACGTCTAATGAATGTCTTCTGGATGGTCAGTGGATGATCTACTGGATAATTTATGGACGTCTAGTCGATGTCTACTGGAACACGGCGGATGATCCAAATACCATCTAGTGGGCGACCAGTAGACGTACTTGTGTTGTGTGGGTTCGGTAAAGTTTAACTTGCGTTCCTAATATACAAATATCTTTCAATGTAAGTCGATGTAATTAATAACTCCACAGATAAACTCATTCTGAAGTTAAGGACGAATTTTAAATAGGGTGAAATTTTATCTTTAATTCATTCCAAACTCAGCGAAATGGTAACAATTGGTATAAAAAAAAATAGCTTGGACCGAAGAAACAAAAAACTTCAAAGATATAAGAGAGCACTTTGCTATGTGACATATTTAACTCAATCCTCAAAAAAAAAAGCTAAAATGTTTCTAACACTGATTTTATTGGAACTTATTGGTCAGATAACGGTTTTGTTCTCAACTGATATACAGTTCATTGAAAGCGATAAAATATCGTTGACACCAATCCTTCCATATTTACACCGATTCTGTGCCTTTTCCATTAAACTTAGCAGCAATAGAAGATTCTCAAAAAACAAAAATATTGAAGATATTCAAGAGTAATCCAAATTTAACAATCATATAAATTCTTTATTCAGACAGCAGCAAGAAAATTTATGATATTTCTACAAACTGTTATCTTCCATACATACCTACGAAATCTTGGAAAAAATATTTTCATCAATTCCCAACTTATCTCATTTTAAAATAAGATCCATAATAAAATTGAAAACAAAGCGATTTATATGGCCCAATATGAATGAAGAGAGTGTAAATTATATACAAGAGTATTTTTGTTATGCCAACAACCCGAGAATTATAGATATTCAGAATCAGATTTGGCAGCATTCAAAATACGCCCACAGAAAGCCAGCATTTAAACACAGATTCGTTGGTCCATTACCTGTTTGCAAAGACCATTGATTGTTAGACACAATGGGTTGATGATGAAGTGATACCATTGAGAGATCAATCAGCAGAAACATTCGCTAAAGCTTCAATTTACACCTAGTTACCTCTTGGAATTCTAAACCACATGACAATCGACCATAATCATCATTTAATTACTTGAATTTTCAAACTTTGAGAAAATTTCTTAGTTTTCATAAGAATATTACAGCTGCGTATCATCTATTGGCTAATATCTTGATCGAAATATAACTGAGAAATTTAAGGGAGAGTCTGAAATATCAGTGCCACCCACAAAATAGGATTTTCCTTGCAACTTTGAAGCTTGACTAAGTAGAAGACTTTCAGATTTGGCCTGCCACCTGCAGAAGTACCATTTCCTTTGAAGGACATTACGACCAGGGCATATTTTAGATGCCTCATTAGCCCTTAGTGATCACAACAGATCTTCGGCTGGATCAGACAGGGACCCATTATCTTCAGGTTGCAAGAATAATGCTTTCCCCCAAAAGACCACCATGACTACGAAGTGATGATAATTATATGAATTTCAAAACTAAATAAAATACATATTGTACTAACATATTTAGATTAGAATTAAGACAAAAAAATGTAAGCAAATGGTGGTTTTTTAACTTTAGCCATGCATACCATTGTACTTCATGACGTTTCTGATAATTTTGACACGAAAAATTAATTAGATAATTGTAAATAGAGATAATCTATTAAGAAGAAATTTATGGTTGTAAAGAAAATATATACCAATAAATGTTACGAATTTTAATTGCCATGGTCAGAAAGGTGTATTTTTTGATATGCATCAAATTCTGAATAACTTATTCCGCTTTGCTTTACACATGCATAACAAAATAATTTAAAGAGTGAAATATGATTGGTTTTGTTTATTTTCACAAAATTCCCAATATTTCTTAAAATTCTGGATTCATTCTGAAATAAATCCTTTGCTTCAAAATTCTTAAGATTCTTTCATACATAGTAGCAAGAAAGATACAAGACGGTTGTGAAGAACCAATCTTTCAACATGCAGACAATTTCCACCTTCTTTAAATGGATATTAAAAAACTTGAAAACAACTGATCATCTGGCCATGAGTGTGTACCATCTGAACTACAAAGTGTCAAAAGCAACCGGAACTTAGAAATGCCACTAGAAAAATCATGATTAAAAGTTGAGATATGATGAAATAATCCTTTGATTGGGAAAAAAACTTCATCTTTAACAAAGGAGACTAACGAATATTGTTACTATAGCAGTCTTACTTTTAAAATAAGTAGGGCAAAAAGCAAGTTGGCGAATTTTTTATACGACATATATAAAAATTGCCTATTCTTGGTTTTTGCAAGACTTCTTCCTTTTATTGACGAAGTGATATGAAATTAATTATGTGGATTCAGATCCCAAAGATTTGCAATAAATTCAATTCATATTTTAAGACAAATCTTTAATAAATTAAAAAATGCAATAATATAATAATAATAAAATCTAATTCCTCATTTACATTCTTAAAGGTTACCATTGATAGTATAAACAGGTATGAATTACTTGACGCAATGATTGAGTTTGGAATTTGAGGTAGTATATCAGACTGAAGGGGCACACTATGGAATACATCAATTGGATGAATTGACTTATGCAGATAACATAGATATTTTAAAAACGTCAGAAAGAGCAGTAAGAATGGCCTTCAAAACCCTTGAAACTTCTGCTACAAATACTTACTATAAATGGCAATAAATCTAAATGCATGAAATTTCCGCCCTCAGCTATAAATAATAGCGCATTTCTATCATTTGAAAAACTTAATGAATTTCTTTATCTTGGTATGAAAACCAACAAATAAAACAAATTTAAGACAGAAGTTAAGAACAAAATGAAAATGTCTGAGATTTTGTTTGGAATGAGTGCAAAATTTAGATCAAATTAAATCAGTCGAAAACTAAATTAAGAATTTATGACTCTTATTTTGTTTCTCTTACTCTATGTACGTGAACTCTTAATATTGAAACTGGACATATTTTAAATTTATTTGAAAGAAAATTCCCCAGAATTATCTTTGAATCGGTATGAAAGAGAAGAATCAGAGTCTGATTAAAACAGGGGCATTCGTAGTTTTCCTGGGCCCCACATCAGATGGGGGTTCAAATCAAAGAGGAAGTTGAATCAATTGAAATAGAAAGTTGAATCAATAATAAATTGTATTTTCTCAAAAATGTCAAATATTTTTGATAAATTAATTTCACTTGCAAGACTGTGAAAATTTACCTGGATCCCTTTCTAGATGTAGAGCGATAATGCATAGTGATGGCTGCAATATTATCGGATATTTGATTAAGATTAATTTATTTTGAATATTTTCTTATTTATATTGTATTAAAGATACGATAAAATAAATGCAGCAGTTTTACATAGTGTTATCATTATCAGAAAAGAAAACATTTTTTTGTAGGATTTGCAAATTATTTGGAAATTCAACAACTAGGCTTTCAACATCAGGCTTTGATAATTGGAAGCATGCTGTTATTCAGCTAACAAGAAATGAAAATTATTTAATAACATGGACTCTATTTCAAAATTAACAGAGACTTAAAGTGAAGAAGTAATTGATTAAAAATTTTAAAGAGAAAGTAAACAGAAACTGAATAAAAAATCGATCATGTACATGGTGTGCTGATGTAAATGCTACTAAGGCATTGTGTCAAAACTATGCTTTGGTTCTAAAATCTCCGAGTTATTAGATAGATGATCATGGGCAAACTCCTTTCAGTAGAAATGTGGCTCTATAAAAATAACTAGATTAAAAATGCACTACATACAGTAGTGTGGGATACTATTTTGCAAAAATTAAATCAAACCAACAAGGTTCTACAAAATTCTTTGGCACAATTAGATACAGTATTCAAATTATTCAAATCTTTAATGGATTTTGGGCAGTCTGTTCGAGAAACATTTGCTGAATTTGAGAAACATAAAGCTGAAGAGCAAGAAATTTTGCCAAAAAAATAAATAAAACATTTAAATCGTCCTTGGCGATTTAAATTAACCATAAAGTGGATGTTATAATTCATTTATTGCTTGCATAAAATATCAAATATTAATATTTAATGTGCTTTGCATGCTACATGAAATAAATTTATCTTTACTTAATGATGAATAAGTATTTATTTCTTAATAGCGGTATCAAGAGAGACAAATCTCCAATAATATATAAAATAACCAATCCCACTAAGATATTGGCCAACATTTTCTTTCCAACTGCTCACTGAAGAGCTCATCCCACTGACAAATTGACTTTTTTTGATGGGTGGACAAAATTGTATATTCAACATTATGGCTGAAAATGATTATTTTTTAACTCATAGACCAATTAAAAGTAAAATAAAGTGACGTACATACGATCTCTCTCTCTCTCTCTCAACTGTAACGAAAGAAACAACCACTTTATGGTTAAAAAAAAAGTATGTAGGACGTATATAAAAAAGAAAAAAAAAAAAAAAAAAAACTACACCTCGAAGTAGGTTGCTAGAGGATGGAAATGGACCTGACGTAAATTCTAAGCCACATGATCATCATATCATTTCATATTATGTGATACATTAAAAAGTTAAACTTAACCAATCGTAAAATTCCATATGAAAAATTACGAAAAAAATTTTCATGTTTCATGTTGATCAATTTTTTTAAATCAAACTTTAAAAAAAAAACTGATAAGGAGGAATAAAAAACTGATAAGGAGGAATTGATAAGGCATTATCCTCTTGATTTAGAAGATGAATTCCGAGATGAACCTCAACATTTCTATTCTTTAGTAGATAAACAGGAAACTGCATTAGATACGATAAAAATATTAAAAATCTAATATATCATCTGTATTTTCTAATGTTGAGACAGAACTCCAAATTTGTTTTATCATTATTAATCTCAGGGATAGAAACCCTGAAATTGTAGGCATCAAATCATCCTGTTTGGCATATTTTTTTTACTAGGTCTTCTAAATAATTTACAATTAACTTATTCTATGTATGGTAAATATTATTTCTAATAGTTATAAATTTTCTTCCAATTAGTCTCTAAGCATTTTTAATTACATTAATATCATGCAATTACATTAATATCATTTTTCTTTCTATATATTTTACATATTTTATTCATAATTGTATATATATTCATGAGAAGATGCTTTGTCATTCTAAAATATAAAATTTAAATTTCCTGAAAAACAAGTATAGGATGACAGAAGTAGTTTTAACATTTTAAATACATATTAGAGTTTATTCATTTTCGAATGAGCATTAAATCATTTCTTTTACTTGGAGAAATTTCTCAAAATATAATAGTTTTCTTTAAAATGATAATTCCTATAAAATTTTTCTCACTATAAATCTTTCTAGTAATGATTAAAGCCACGAAGTCCTTCTGAATTGAAGCACTTTTCACCAGAAAATATGTAAATTTCCCAATATTCTCATACATTTATTTTATAACGACTTTGAGTAAGAATTCATAACATAATGTTAAATGTTATTTTCTCAAATTTTATCAAATCACAGTTATTTAAAAAACTTTTAAAACAATTCTTTCAGAAACATTTTTTATATTTACTTAAAATTTGTCTACAAAACATTTTTTAGAATAGCAAGATGAACGATATGCATTTTACCGCTTGAAGTTATCTTGGATTTTGTTTCTGATATTATTTTTTTTTTCTATATATTTTACATATTTTATTCATAATTGTATTTTTAAAAGAACTTTTAGATCTTTTTTATCTTTGGAGGTATATTCCAAATTAATAATCTTCTGACACAAAAATTTATATTTTTTCCTAGTTTCTATTTTTTTTTTTTAACTTTAATACACAAATGAATTTCTTTAACTGTAGTGCTCTTTTAAAACTAATGTGCAACGCAATTTTTTTTTTTCGTTATAATAAAGAAAAACGATATTTTTATTTATTTTAACAAAGAAAATACGTTTTTAGAATAACATAAATGTACAAAAACGATGTTTAATGAAAAAAAAAAATTTAATCTCCTGAAAATCAAATAATTTTTTAGCTCTAAAAATCAAATTATAATTAAAAGTAATAAGCATCCTTACATTTTTAAATTGGATAACCCAATTTGATCAAATGAAATTGTTAAAATATCACTTAAGAGTTTTTAAAAAATAGTAAATAACAAAGCTTCCAATGCAACAAGTGTATAAAAAAAACCAAACTCAGATTCTTTTGTTTACTTTAAAATTAATGTGCACAGCCATAATTGGTAAAAATGCAGTTTTTAATGATTTTTCATTGAAAATATTAGAAACTATTTCTGACTTTAGTTACCTATAATTGAGAAGTTTGAAAATGAAAAATCGAATAATATTATAGAATTTTACTGCTATGTGTTGTTTACACAAGCAAATTATGTAACATATCAAAACAATTATTGATATGCTATAATATTGGTAAAGAAAACAATATGGTAACCTTTTTTTTTAGCCTTACATTTTCTACCCCAGTAGGCGAACAGCCTATTTAGGTACCGAATATAAGGCTGAAGAAAAAAGGCATGACTGAGAAATTCATATAAAAAAAATGGAAACATTTTTATGAATTTCCTTATATGATGCAATATTTGGTATTTATTGTAGCATTAGTATGATAAGAATTTTACATGACTCTCTCAACCAAAAAGATTTAAAAACAAAATCTTATTATCAAATAAAAATTATTTTTTAGAACAGTTTCGAAAAACAAGATCCAAAATCAAACTGACATTTATTATTTCTGGTTTATCTCGGATTTTTTCTTATGTTCAACATACATCTTATAGAATAAATTAAAATTAATAAAATGACATAAATTTATATTCAGATTAAACCAATAAACAATTAGAATTGGGATAACATATTTACAGATATAACAGAGGAAATAATTTACATAAGTATTTATATTTTTATAAAGAGTTATGAAATTTTCAACAAATAGAAATCAGGGGAAATACTCTGGATGGAAGTCTAATGAAATTAGCCATTTGAATCAGATGAATCATATTCACAGGCTACCAAAGACGCAATGGATTTACTTTCTTTCACATGATCAGGATTATATGAAGATTTCTGATCACACGATACATGAGTTTTCTTCGTTATTACTAATTCATTTTTATTCAAAGGTTTTAAGAGAGTTTTGATTTTCGATTCACGTATTAAACCAGAAATGACTGGTCTTTCACTTGAAGCAGGAAATAAAGGTCTTGAAAGCATTTCCAATCTTTTAATCTTCTGTTTCTCTTCAGGAGCTAATAGGATAAAAAAAACTTTAATTAAAAATTTGTTTTAAACATTTTAATATAAAAAATAAATTGATTTTCTTCAAATTATAAACTTAAAAAAAATAATAAATCCTTAAATTAAAAGTAAATTATTCAAAAATTGATATTGTTAATTTTTGAAATAGGTAAAATTAATTAATAAGCATTTGAAAGCAAAGTTCTATCGTTTTAACAAATTTAATTTACTATTATAAAAATAATGTAAATATTATCATTCCCCAATTTTCAAATTTTGCCTCAGTTAAATTCATACATGAATACATGCACATAATACATTTAACAAACTGCTATAATTAATAAGTTTGAAATTAAATTGTGTTTAAACTCTTGAATTTATATAAGAGTTATAATTTATTTTGATTTATTTGCTACTCTAAAGTCACTTTTTTTACACAAATTAAACCCGGACATAAAGTGAAAAATGGTTTTTAAATCACATAAGAATCCATGATAGAAAACCAGAGAGAAGAGTTTAAGTAAACAAATGCTCACTTTTAAGAAAGTTAAAAAATCTTCATTGAAAAAATAAGAAATAATAAAAAATTGCTCAGTAACATATTAATTACTTTATAAAATATTATATATTTTTATATATTTAATATAAATTATATATTAAGTTATATATTTAAACAAAGATTTATAGTTTATAATTATTTTTATAGTTCTTTAAAGCTTCTATAGCATAAGTTTTCTACATTAGTATATTGAAGAAAAATCAAAAAAAGAATAAATTGATAAAATTAATTAGTTTAGCGAATGATAAAAAGATGAAAATATGTAGATGCAATACAGAAGAAGAAAGCTAAGTCAATCCAAGATTTGCCATTCATATATATTATTGTATATATAATATTTTTTGTAATATATATATATATATATATATTGTATTAGTTTGATTTCCCACCTAATAAATTTTATAACTTAAAACAACTCAAAGAAGCAATTAAAATCATAAAGCATTAAAGGGAGATAAATATAACAAGGACTACATCAAAAACAATACGAACTTTGAAGTAATTCATACTTTGGCTCATAAAACTTAATTAAAATTAATTAACTTTATAATGTTTATAAACTTAAATCTATTTTAATATTAAATATTAAAATATTAAATATTTGGATTATATTTAATGGATTCGAATATTTATTTTCTTCATTATGATTTAAGGGATTCATGTAGCAGATATTTTGTAAATAAGTGGAAATCTCAATAAATTAAATCACATTAAAGATAAGTATAATATAAAGAAATGCAACCTGTTATAATTCGCCTGTATTTGATTTCTAATTTTTCCATATTTAATAATATGTATCTCATTTCATTTAAGTCCATAAAAGTTAGTTAATAAATACATTAGCATTTTAATTTGAATTAAAAATTATTGTTTATAAGTAAATGAAAACATATCTAACTTTGTAAAGGAGTAAATTTTAATAAGCTAGCCAATTTCCTATCTTCATCAGTTTCTGGTAAAAGATTAATACTTAAGGACAGTTTGTTTTGAAGAGCTGTATCTTTTGCTTCAATATTTGCTTGCTGCTTTTTGCGGTCCTGGAATAAAAAAAGTAAATACATAAACATCTTAATTTTTTATTGATTTTAAGGAATAATAAATAATAATCATTTTAATAATATATGATAATTAATTAGCTTTATTATTATTTATATGATTAGTTCTGATAACTAAATAAGCAAATTATAATCAAGAAATAAGCTATTATTTATAGAACTATAACAATTACAGCTTTCATCATTATATTATTCAAATTATACAATTCAAGAAAAATAAAATAAAATGCACTTTGAAACATGATATAATTTGAAGCTATTATAGCAAAAGAGTTTATAACACAAATGGGAATATCAGATGTATGAATTTATAACATAATTAAGTTTAAAAAAATGTATATATATAATAAAAAAGTTTTTTTTTAATTTACAAAAAAAATTAAAAAAAAAATTAATGCATTTAAAGCCAATGCTTTACATTATTGTATTTCAATAAATTGTTTTGAATGTTTTTTTTTTTTTTTTTTTTTTTTTTTAAAGTTTTGTATTTCAATATTATTATTATCTCATTCAATAAATAACACTTTGTCCATGAAACAGTTAAATACATTTTAAACTTCTAGCTTTAAGTAATTCAATAAATATAAACAGATATAAAGGTTGATAAAAGAATTATGTAAGATATACAATTATTTTAAATATAATTAATAGTTTTTTATAAATAGAAACAAAAATTGCTTCCATCATTGTTGAAAAATAAGTCAAAAACCACATAACATAGATGAATACCAAAAAAACTGCATGAATAATTTGAATACAAACACTATATTGTCGTCAAGCCAAAATTTTTATCAACTCAGTATTAAGGTATTTCAACAGAAAATTCTCAAGCACTCACACAGATAAATGTGTATACAAAAATGCAATATCCCTTTTCCATTGCTTAGCAATGGATAGAAACAAGTATAGGATAATCTGTTTTGAAAAGAGCACTCTATAAGACACGTTATTGCCTTGTGATAAAAGTAAGATGATATTTTTGGGTACATTAATATGAAATTGCATAGAAGTAGCAAATCAAAATTAATTGTTTACGTTTGGACCCAAAATTTCAGATTAAGAGTTATAAGGGAGAAAAGAACACTGGTTCATGTAAAATGATTTTTAATTTGAATCCTATCATTACAAAGAAAATATTCTTATGCTACTAAAGTAATACTTATACAAATGAACCCTTTAGAAATAGTGAACTCATAGTAGAAATAATGCTGCAAGACAATAGGTGCAGCAAACTGTTTTAAAGAATTGCAGCAATTTATACACTCTCTTATAAGAAAAACCTAAATTAAATTTGACTTACTTTGCTCTCGGTAGTCGAGAGCAAATTTATTTCATTTGTGAAAAACCACTTAATAGTCAATTTTTAACTAGCAATCAAAATCTTTAAAAACTGATGTAGTTAAAATAAAATTGTTTATTCCCAATGAAAACTAAATATCTTTTTTAAAAAATTTATTTTAATATTGTTAGACAATAAAGATTATGAGGAATAAGTTTTGTAAGCCACTTAAATCTATTCCCATTTTTGTTAGTTATATGCACAATGATTATATGTATTTTACCTAAGTGAAAATAAAAAAATTCTTGTAAATAAAATTTAATCACAAAATTCTTTGAGAGTGAAATTTAAAAATTCCACTATATGAAATATTCAAATTAAAACCTAGTTGTTTATGTTAAGAGTTATTTTTTAGTACTGATGAAAAAAATTTTTCGTTATAAATATTAAATTAATTCAATAGAAATGATATAGTTGATACAAAATTTTTTTTACCAGAAATCTTCAGTTTAATTTGATGTTTTATTTCATATTATATAGAATTATATAAATCTATTACTTAATGTAGAAGAATATTTGTAATTTATAAGAATAGTAAATATATTTTGGCAGGAAATTAGTAACTAACATTTTTGTTTTAAATTTCGGAAATTAATGATTTTATTTAATTATAACAATTTTATTTGAAAACTTACTTTTAAGTGTTTCATTTAAAAAGTATGATTTCTAAAAGTCTGTATAATTTATGAACAACATTTATAACTAAAAATTAAAAATTTTAAGGCTACTAAAATAAATTATTTTCATTTAAAATTGCATACTAAATTCCTTTATATAATCAAAAATAAATGTATTGATCATTTTAAAGTACAGTTCATTTATACATCAGTAGCATTCTATTTTAGTAGTTAATATAAGAAAAAACTATTTTTGGTAAATTAGTAAATTAAATCATTCAAGGTAGGTAATTTTTCAGTTTCAAACAAATTACTTTAAATAAAAATTCTTGTCATATTTAATATTTCTGAAATAAATAAAAAAAAAATTATAGTCATTTTAATTTAAAAAAAAAAATTCTTATTTACAATATTTCTTCAGGAGTCTTTCAAATTGATATTTTAAAAATAAAGACTCAATGGATTTTTAATGCTGGTGCAACATTTGAATTATCTTAAATAAAAAACCCACTTATATTTGAATTCAATGATATATCTTTTTGTTCCACAGATTTTTCTTACAAAGTAATAAAAATAAATAAATAAAACATTGCTTTCTTATAAGATTAATATTGATTCAAAATCAATACAGTTAAATAAACATGTTTTTAATCTCAATCTCACCAGATTTTAGAAAAGTTGTCAACTCAAAAAGAAACTGTGGCAATTTCAAAAAGATGACATCAGTGCCGATGTAATTGAAATATTTATTTAAAGTTGCTTGTTGGGGATGACGAGTAAATCTCATATTGCTGATGCCAAGATATACCTAGATACAATACCATAGATCTTAAGCTAATGCATGAACTGACTTATTACTTACTTGAGCAGAAATTTTTTTAAATTCTCAATTAATGATAATGAATAATGATGCATAATAATGAAAATTTTATAGATTCCTGCATTATTACTTTATAGAATACTTTTTATATTAAAAAAGTAATTTTAAAATTTCCAAAACATGAAAAATCTATTCACAGGAATAAAAAAGTGGCATTCATAATTTTTAATTTCTAATGTTTATTTTCTATTTTTTTATAGTGTTAGTCAGTTTATAAATGCAAATGCAAAATAACCACATAATATTTATCTTTTGGAACTTTAAAAATTTTACATAAAGGTTAAACAGATGATGTCTTAAATTGGAGATGAAACTTCATACAAAAACCTTATGCAACAAAATGATTAAATATAACAAATAATATGATAATTTACAGTTCATCTTTCTAATTAATGAGTAAGCAGAACTTTAGGAAAATAGGAATTACATTGAAAACTCATCTGATCAGTAAAAAGAAAAATTCATACGTTGGTTTAAATTCTAATTAAACTTATTCTTAAATAATATTACTGTAAAAGCTTAAAATAACAGAAGGGATTAAGACGGAATAAAAATCTATAAGAAATTCAAATTGCACAAAGTCCACAAATTACACAACAAATGCAGTAAATCACACTAGATTGTTTAAGCAAGCAAGAAAAATTTATAGTTTCATTTTTGTCAGATTTTTTAAAATTTTTTGATATTTTTATTTCAATTTCTTGATTTTTTTTTTATTTAAAGGAAAATTAATTAGATATTGCACATGTTACTCAGTTACTTCAAGGACTTTTAATGAATTTTATTGAAATATATTATTGAAAATTATGGAATTTTATGAATCAAACAAAAATTTGTTAACATATTCGTACAAGCAAAACTTTTTGTCCTATACTATTTATACTTTCAAATATCATATTTTAGTTAACACTAGTACACTTTTAAAAATAATAGAGAACTACTTATTTTACATACAAAATCAATGCTATTTAAACTATAATATGAACATGAAAAAAAGTAATATGAACATTTTATAATTTGAATAAAAGCAATATAGTTATAAATAATATACAGCTACAAGAAATCAATGTAATTAATTGACAACATTCTAGCTAAAAATTTTTTAAGTATTTTGAAATGACTGCAAAATGACTAATATATAATTAAATAAAATAGGAAATTAAAATGGAAGTTAAAATAGTTTGATTTAATGAATAAAGTTTTGACAACAAACCCTAAATTGTTGACGTAGAGCTTTGTTTAACAGATAATCATCTTTCCAGCTTTCTTTATATTCTTCAAGTTCTGTAAGGGATGGAGCAAGAAGCTTTTGTTTTTCCTTATCTTTCACACTATGCTCCAAGGAAAACATAGAATCAGTCACTATCTTCTTACTAACAATTTTATCTATATTGAAAACAAAAAAATTAATATTTAAAAATACAAAAAAATAATAAAATAATGTAAATTTAATACTAAAACTGACCTTCGGGAGCAATCTGTTCATTTTGTGTAGGATCCCATCTTCTCTCTTGACGTCTCGCACCTTCTAATACAATATAATCCAAATTCTAAAAAATATCAACATGAATGAATAATATAAAACGAAAAATAAATATAAAATGAAAAATTATAGAGTAAAAAATATGGATTAAAATGTTACAGAAAAATATGAATTTTTATGGTATGAAATATTATACTTACACTTTAAATAAATTTTCAAAACTATTATATTATTTAGGTAAATGATCTCTATTTACCAAATTTTCAATTTCATTTCTTATAACTTATTTAATATTTCTATATATTAGGTGTCAAAAAAAGATAAATAAAAAAAAGAGAAAATTTGTATCAAAACAAAGTATAATGTGTACATTTTTTTATAAGTGTATAAAATAATTTCATAATATCTTTCATAAATAATTTCAAACAATTTTAATAGTAAAAAGTATTTTATCATACTGAAATATCTCTTACACTTTAAATTTATTAAGCATTTATGATAGTGTTTTAATTACAAAAGCTGATTATGAATCAAATTAAAAATAGTTATAACAGAATTTCAAGCAAATAAAACTACTCAAATGATAAAAAATGTAGTTTAAACTAATTTTATTCATGTCTGAAATCAAAAACAATTTGGCACTAAATAAAAAATTTTAATTTAAAAATTAAATCTTGATTTGATTGAAAATAATGAATGATTAGATTGATAATTCTAAGAGTATCAAATGTATTTCTATAAACTTTTAAATTAAAATCATTCATTAGAAAAGAAGCA
>JAPDSC010097386.1:0-10886 GCA_026290005.1 Latrodectus geometricus | reverse complement strand
GATTCCAAATATCTTAATGCATAAAAATATGATTCATTTTAAAGAAAAAAGTTTAGTATATCATGTGTCAAAACTCAATTATTTTAGAAAGAAAAAATGTTTAAAAGTTTGAGAAATTTAATTTTAGGGCCAATTTGCCGCCCCCTAAGTTTGCCGCCCCGGGCAGGGGCCCGGCTTGCCCACCCCTAGCGCCCTGCTTTGAATAAGAAAACTTTCTATAAAATCTAGTCAATGAAATTTTATTCAATATTGGATATTAAATTTTCCTTTGTGTACTTTCAATGGAAATATATATCTGTGGTGATTATTAATGTGCTAAATCTAATAATAGAATTACTTTTATGAAAAGTATATGTATATATAATTAATCCTTCCTGTGTATTTTTTTAAAATTCAAGCAAAACACTTGGGTGTTATACTTTATTCTAAAATAATAATTAACAACATAATCTATTATAAATTGAAAATATTTCTTTAAAATTTATTAAATGCAATATACATGATTAATTTATTAGCAAAATATATTCCCTGCGTATGATAGATTTTAAATATTTAATGCATTTAATGGGTGATAATTTTGTGTGGTTGAAGAGGAAAAGACAATCAGAAAAAATAATTTATTAGAATCATACTTTCCTTATATTTCTTCTAAAAACAATGCATAAGTTTAGTTTGAAAAAGAAATATTAACATAAACATTTTCTTTAAAAAATAATGCAAGTTTGGCAAGTTTTGAAATCTTATACATACAATGACTAAAATTTAAAAATTATATATATATATAAACAAAATTTCCCTATATAATTTTGCATATTACAACACAAATAAATTATTTACATACAATAGAACAATATTAAACTATATTACTACATTTCTACATTTTTATTCAATTTATTTTGATGCATTCATAATAATGGATAAAAATAACTATTTGAATATAATTGTTTACGATGATTTTTTTACCATTTTTCTCATCAATAGCTTCATTAGTTCTTAATATATCAGTTGGTTTAAAATGCAGTTCACACACCTAGAAGTAAAATTTAAATATAAGAAAGCTGATATACATGAAACAAAGAAGTTAGTCTTCTTTACTAATTCTTATTTGATGCATTTTCTATTTGACATGATCATTAGAATGCATTTAGAAAATATTTTCAAAGAGCTATGAGTTTAACAATTAATCTATTATTCATTCTCTTTTAATCCCAAACATTCTTTTAATATTGATTGAAACAATAAAAAAAAATTATTTACTTACCCTGGAATGTTTGGTCACTTCCATGTTTTCTCTCGGAATTGCGCGAATCCTTTGGCGTTTTAAACCTTCTTCACGTGGGAATCGAAATAGAGAAACTTTGGGTCCATTATCATAGTTGCCTTTACAGGCAGTTACGCAACATTTATAAGGCATGTTCTTGAATATTGTATGGAATAAAAACAATATATTTTGAAGAATATGTCGAAAATGAGTGATTGGTTAATGGTAAATAACACAGTAACAAGTCTGTTCAAGCGTCACTTAGAAGAAAGCGATAGCCTGCGGATGCAACGTCACAGCCATTTGGTCACGTGGTAGTCAAACTTTCTGCTATTAGAAGGTAATGGTTTGGCACGTTTATTTAAAAAAATTCGTTAGAGACATTTTAAATCAAATGCATTCATAAAGGAATTACAAGTATTTATATTTATATAAAAATAAATTTTAATTTGTTTTAAAATTAATTGTATTTAAAATATTCACATGTTTGGTGCAAATATTGTAAAATTCAGCCCTTAAGATACTACAGGTATATGTATATTAAAAAAAATAATATTTCTGGAGAAAAAACCCCTTATATTTAGTAAAAACCCCAAATTGAAAATTCGGAGAATTCTTCAGGATCTGCTTTAATCTGAAACACACGTACCACTATGAATATTTTTGGCATGATTACTTCATAAATTTTGTCAGAGACTTTATATTTAAAATGAAAACAAATCTAGTAAATATTTTAACACATTCACACGATGAATGCTAATATTATAAAATGCAAATCTTAAGACACAACGCTGACATTTACATTATTATTAAATTGATATTTCAGGGGGAGGGAAAAAAACCATAAATTTAGTTATAAACGTGGTCAAATTTCCACAACATTTAAAAAAGTGCAAAGTGAAATTAGTCGTAGGAATTTCTTAGCCATAGGAAGGTTTCATTAAACACATTGGACTTACTGACATTTTTGACAGAAACAGTAAGTTTCAATGTTACAATATTTTTTCAGTAGTTCAAGAATTTGATAATAAATTTTCATGATTTTGACATTGATTCACGATTTCATGATTCATTTTTCAATGATTTCATGATGATGACAGAAATTATTCAATTTTTTTAGATCACAAAAAAAGGTATCTTTGCACTGTTCAATAAATAAATATATTTACAGAACAATTACGTTAGTTAAAAATAGTTCATTCTTTTGTAAAATATTCCAATAATTTGTCAGCAAATCTTAAATTATTCTGTTTTGATATATTTTGAGATGCATGACAAAGAAATTTAAGTATATTGTTATACATTTCGAGACAAAAATTTTTCGAAAGTGACTAGAATATGAAATTACTGTAGATGAGAAGAAACATCCATATTAAGAATTCATTACCCATTTCCAATGTTTCGTTGTTAAAATTAACTCGTGTTTTATGCTCGATTTATTAAACAGCATGGTTCGTAAAATAACTTAGTTAAACTGAAATAAGTGAAATTTTTTTTTTAATTTATTATTTTTTTCAAAAATATTACCTTATATAGTTCTTGAGAAATCCCTCTGAAGGAGTGACTGAATAAACAATATATTTTAGATTTTGAATAGCTTACTCATATGTATAAATTGTTCAAAACAGTTGAAAGCAGTGCTATTCATAAACAAATGCAATTCATTGACGTTTATTCGCTTCAATTACATTTCCAGACTAAAACTCAAGACTGTAATTTATTTCATCAACATTATATTTTATTCTAACAGAAATATGTGAATCATATTGACAGACATTTCCTTCAATAAGGATATTTAAACATTCTGCTGATAAAAGAAAATGGTCAACCAAAAATATTTGGATATTACTTGGATTTAACCAGTCATTTTTTGAAAGAATTTTTGATTAATAAAATACTTCATATATCAGAAAGTAATAATTTCATTTGCAAAATTATATCTGACTCTCAAATGCTGTGAGTGGAAATTACTTATTTCTTTAAGAACTATCAATCGTTCATAATAATCATCCAAAGCCCAGAGAATTATTTTTTATGCAAAGAAGTATGAAGATCATTTGCAAGAACAGAATGAAATTTTGTTAACAGGGAGATAATTTCGAACATGGCAAAGACATTCTGCCATTTATCACTGATGACGACGTTTTACTATAAATCACAGGTGACGGCATTGTTTATTTCAAATTACTGGTGTCGACTTCTTTCCATTAATCTCTGGACGACTTTTAACTATTAATCACTGGGAATGACTTTTTAGTACTAATCATTGGTGACGACTTTATACAATTCAATCCTTACTGGTGGCGACTTTCTATTACTAATTACTGGAGATAAATTATACCTAATATGATGGAAAGAACATTATTATTATGTATTCAAGATGGATAATTTTCCAATCATTAAAGGTGACGAGATGATAACTTCTCATCATGGGTGACAAAGATCTGAAGTATTTGTTCTGGATAACTGACTATTATCATCAAGTAGTTATCTCGTAACAATTAATGTACCTGCCAAAGAATGCTAAAATATATGAATATAACGAGGCATTCAATTGTCAGAAAAAATAAATAGCATATTGTGCCACTGAGAATCGACAATCAGGTGTCGATATTTCCAATCTTCTTTAATTAATCTCATGCAAATTACACTAGATATTATTTAAGAATATTGAAAAAGAAGAAAACCAAATTATTTTCACTTAAAATGGAAGAAATTAAAATATTTCCTCAGTCTGTAAAATTAAGGTTTTATAATAATCTAAGAAAATCATCACTTTTTTAAATTTTCACTGAACCGCAGTTTCTAGTTTTATGTAATTTTTAAAATTATTCTCAGAGCCAGATTTCCTGATATGCTTAAATGATTCGGGAAAATGTTAAGAATTTAGCATAATTTTCAAAACTATATTTAATTAGCTTTTATTCAGAGGAAGGTAATTTTGGTAAATTTATGTGTTGAATGTAAGCTCGAATTTGTTAGAAATTTATTACACTAACTGCAAACTTTAAATTCTTTTATTTCCTTTTTTCAAGTTATTAGTTTATTGAATATATTTAAAATTACCTGGAACTGTTTTTCTCTTTTATTCTTTATGTGTTTCAAAATGGAATCTCACACATGCAAATCCTGGCCGGAAATAAAACACAATGAATGAAATTTATTTCTTTATGGTTCCCGCATATTAATGATATTCTGTAAAGCCGCTTTGCATTCTACATAAGATTTTTAAATGTCCGCAGAAATTTAAGAGCGACTTTTCCATTGGAATTATTTCTAATATCTATTTTTATAATATAATCATAGTCATGTAGCTTAACTTAATTAAAATCAAACAAAATTGTGGAATTTATTCCTTAAAGCGAAAACAATTAAATATAGTAGTAATTTCTAAAATAAAATGTGGCACGTATTAAAATTTTGATTCTGCTTATACACTTTAGAATTTATAGTAAAAAAGAACTATACACAAACAACATTGCACACTTTCGAACCAAGAGAAATAAACGGAATTAATGTACATTTTCAAAACTTTTTCTCACGAAAATTACTGTTTTTAAATACTGAAACCAAAATGCTTAATACTCTAAAATATTGTTCGAGATTCCTGAAAACTTCTGGCCTATTAACATTATAATTTTGATACATTTACAGATGTTAACATCCTCAGATTTTAGAATTTTAAAATCTTTTAAATTTTAATTAACTTTAATAATACAATTTAATAAGCATGCATTCTAAGTACGAAGTGGCAATTTGTGACACTGGTTTTTCGAGGGAATTAGACTATGATTATTGCCGATACTATGTTGCATTGCAGATCATGAAAAGTAATACTTCAGAAAATGACATTGATTAAAAGCATTGAACATTTAAAAATATTATATAACATGCTTTTACTCCACTTATAAGCAAAAATGAGACAGATGTATTTACTATATTATAAGCTAATTGAGCAGAGCGATTAACCATTATTGCTCATCAACATAAAAAATTGCAGTATTATCCATGGAATCAACGACTAAATATTTGTCGTAAAAACCATCTGATTGACTGACGATTATACAGAGACTTTGGAAAGACGTGTATAAGCATTGCCTGAGAACGATTATTTCATCGGCATTGTTCAGAATAGTTGTTTTCTTCTTGGCATTTTAAAAACATGTATTGTTGTTAATAGAAATAAAAACAGTTTTGATGTGCAAAAGTGAAATTAGGGCTCTTTGGTGAAACTACTATAAAAAAAAATAAAAAAACGCATCTGGATTCCAACCTCTTGGGTGATGTGTAAAAGGAATCACTTTCCTTAGCTTATTTTACTACAACTTAAATCTAAATTTATGTTCGTAAGTTAACTACATTGGAAATAAGCATTGGACCATTGGAACTAAATACAAGCACAGAAAAATAATTAAGTGATATTAATTAACTTGTGATGCATTAAAACATTAAATTTGCATCATGATAAAAAAATGTAAATTTTTCTATGAATTATCAACACAAAAAATAATGTTTATTATAAATTTTACTAAAAATTGTAACAAATTTTAATTTAAGAATCACTAAATGAAAAAAAATTTATTTTTTTCTTAATTTAAGCCCTGTGTCAATAGTTAATAATTTATATTAATTTACACTTTTAATTTTCAGCTCTTTACTTTAAGAGACTTTATATTCTTGGGAAAGAAGAAACAAATTCCTGTGGACTAAGAAAATAAGTCAATGGATTTAATAAATAATTAAACTTTCATATTCGTATTTATATCAAAAAGTATAAAATTTAGTATTTTCATGAATATAAAATATTCTAATCGACTTATTAACCCTTTTTGATATGTTGTAAGCATAAATCCTTGATTTGCAGTACGCTGTTGAAATATTCCGACGCTATATAATTTTGAAATTTATAATTCTACTTTTTTAATAAAAGTACTTACCTTATAAAATCAAATCACTGTAATACTTTCAATAATGCCGAATGTCTCGATATGTTGCCAATAGAGTTCGTCACTAAATCTTCACTAAGAAGTAAAATTTCCTATTAGAAAAAAAATTTATTTGAGATAGATTTGTTTTTCTATTATTAACTTCTAAGTAATGAATTTGACTTTTTATATCCCAGTACTGTTTAGTTAAAAGTGTTAACTGAGATTTTAAAAAGACTTCTAGTTTAAATAATCAGAGATTTTAAAATGGTACAAAATCATTTATTACATGTAAGAAAATGTGCCTTTTGAGACACGACAATATGGACCTGATTTGGCTTAATAGATTTTAAAGAAAAGAATAATAGAAATATTACAGCAAAAAAGAATGACAAAAACTGTTTTTATAATAGACACTGACAAAAAATAAATATACAATAACTGATTCATAAGAACTGGAAAAGAAAGAAATGAATAAACATAAGCAGAGAGATGATACAATGAAATAACTCAGCGTCGACGCTAATATGACGTTCGAAATCTAGCTAGTTCAATACATGATTCAATCTTGCGCAAGGAATTTTGATGCTAGGACAAGAAATGAAATAGAAGATAACTGCGCTTTTACTTTCTGCATGCACATATACCGGATGTGTGCTTGAAAATTTATTCTCTTGTGACACGTTACTAAGTCACAATAAAAACGTAAATATGTACTAGGAAAATATTCATGCAAGATGGCGTCTAAATATTGAATAAGCGGAAATATTTAATGTTGTGCCTATCTAGTACCTGTGTTTTATTTTGAATATAACTTTCTTTCTCAAATAAAATTTTGATTTCGAAATAAATTCATAAAATTCAGAAGCTTTCTTGGAAGAATGAGGGTTAATTAAATCTTCAATGGTTTTTAGGAGTTCTTTGCTAGTAGATTTTAGAACATAGCGTCGACCCCCGCCGTTCTCGCTCCTGTGAAAAATATTTTGAAATGAATTATTTTATTAAGTTTTCATGTTCTCTCAGTTCTTAAAATTTTAAGAGAAAGCTTACGATATTATATTAAATGTTATATAACCGTAATATATATGGAAAAATGTTTTAAATTTAGAGAAAATATCTGCTATTTCTACTTTTTGAATTAATTGTTAGTTTTATTAAACTGGAAACGAACTGTTAATATGAAAGAATGCTCCCTAGTTCGATACTGACAGCAGTTAAAAAGCAGGAAAATGATTATTCGTTTTAGTATGAATTATATGAAACAAAAGCATAAATAATTTTCAAATTAATTTATTATTATTATTATTATTATTTTACGCAACCAACTGATTATTTGTGTCTACAAATATTCTGTAAACGACGTTAAGAGCTTTGAAATTTTAAAATACTGCATTCGCCGTTACATTGATTTACAATGATTTTATTTTTTCTGAACATTTATAACAAAATAAATCCTATGATATTATTTAACAAAAAGTTCGCAGGAATGTTCGTCATTGTATAAATGCCTGTTTAAGTGAAAGCCACAATTTCAGATGCATTAAATTACGTTCTTCAGGAACTAATTTTATCTTTACCGAATTAATTTTTATTTTGTATTAAAAGATAATTGTGTGAATTATAAGAATTTAATTTCTAAGATTTTAAATGCATATTGAGAAAATATTTTTGATTTTGAAACTGTTATTCAATATGTTTATCCCAAATATTAATAAAAACATAAATTGAATGTAATACAAATCAGAATTGACCTTTTCAATTTTTGTGACATATTATACTTAGAAGTTAATAAATCATGGCTAGAAAAAGTAACTCTTTCATATCATCATTTTTGTCAATTAGTGGAATAACATTTAAAACTGTGTTTTGGGTAAACTAATCTCCTGCGACCAACAGAATCTACGAATTCTTTTTAAGACAACAACGAAGTGTTTCAATATTTATGAAAAATTATTCCTAGAAATTGTACTATTAAAAACTGTAAAAAAGTCTTTTATGTTGTCTATGATGCATTTAGCCGGCTGCTGTTGACAGTAATCAGTATTTTTTTCCCAGAATACAGCTTCATTTTGTTGCTCCATTAACAGAAGGATACTAATTAATTTATAATATTTTCTTCCTTTTATTTTGTGAATAGGTTAGTTGTATTTTAAAATACTTACCGATAATTTTAAACCATAACTGCTAAGTAAATCGCCATTAAAACCCGATTAAAATAAATATTATTTATATTGAACGGGTTTAAATAAGTAAAAAGTTTACTTGATTAAGAATATTTAATAATTGGTGGTTTAAACTTTTAAATGTAGAAAAACGGAACAAAAAATCAAAGGCATTTAAAAATTTTAAATTATTATTTAGCATTTTATTCTCATATAAATCTCTGTTATCCATAATCTATGTTCTCATATAAATCGATGTTTTTTAACAACCATATTCTTTCATACAGTGAAACTGAGTGTGGAGTGCCTATTCAATTGACCACTTCTTTCTGCCTGACTTGCAATTTGTGAGAGTTAACTCAGACGCCATTTAGAAGCTTTGAGTGAAATTCTGTGTTTGTATACATTGAAAACACTGATTTGATTTTTAGTGAATAAAGCGAATAAGTCTGTATATTTCTATATATTAATTTGAAAATTGCGTTAATCTGCGCTTTAGGTCCCCTACTCTGCCAACTTGGCGATAAATGCACGTAGCGTGGTAAACCGGGCGTTTTTATACCCAATAAGCTCTTTATGGCAACCTCCGTAGGAAATAATTTACGTTTTTTCACGCATGCTCATTAATTGGTTTTTTTCTTTTAGCATTTTTATTGGTCGTTAATTAGTTTCAGTTTGAAAAATCAGTCATTTTCATTGGTTGCTGATTAGTTAAAAATCGTATTCCATTATCGCCATGGCAACAGCGTTTTTGAAAACCCGCCAAGTACGGGACCCACAGCACACTTTCGCCAAGTTGGCAGAGTAGGGGACCTAAAGCGCATTTTCACCGAAAATTGTATTTATATCTCCAGAAATTAAATTGAATTAAACATATTTTTATAAGTTTTGGGCTTTATTTGTTTAATATCTTGTACCTTCGCTAAGCCTAATGTTCGCGATGTCAGTACATGTTCCCAATTTTGACGCCATTGAGCCGATGGACTGGGAGCCATGTCCTGATATATTCACTGAAGTGAATGTCTTTTTGCCAATGGGTTCCGTCCCCCTTGATGAGGAGGAACCCATGGACTGGGAGACATCGTTCAGTGAATCAGATTCAAAACCGTCATTTGAAGCTCCATTTGAGACGGGTATTTTGACTAGAAGCAAGGCTCTTCTCCTAAAAGCATCTGTTAGCGAGAGAGCCATTGTTCCAAAGTCGAAAATCCGTCGCAAATGGAACTTGTAAATGATGAGCTTTGTCTCTGGTATATTTTATCTCCCTGTCTTTTGAAATTATAGAAACAACAATTTGTAATATTACTCAAAGACAGCTTGTGACCATTAATTTTTTTACATCGAAAACAGTAATCTTAGAGTTTGTTTCGAAACACATTGAATCAATATATTCTTTGTACATAAAATCTAAAACAAAATCGTATTTCGGTCTAACAGCAATGGTATTGCATAGATGAGCTCAAAACTTGTAATTGTTAAACACATTTAAAGAAGTTACGCCAAACATTTATATTTTAATAATATGCTTCACTCAGTGACCATTTTTAATTTCAAGTTTCTAGTTATGAAATATCAGTAATTGATGTGCTCTTGTTCCGCGTAAGTGGACGGAAGATCATCACCTATTATAAGATCATCGTTGCGTTCACTTAAACTTTTACGGTTTTTGCTATGCTAATGTTGTCGGTGGCTTGTGGTGTCATAATATTGCACTTGACTTTATTAGAGCGTACGAAATAAAATATTAACATATAAGGAACAATGACATAAGCGCTTCATTAAATTCGAAAGTATTCATTAAATGAACATTTCCTTCTGAGTCTCCTCCAGATCTTGTAGTTGGCGACGGTTCGTAATTTTCGGTGATTTTTCACCAGAGAGTCGAAGTTAAATAACTACCCAACTGAAAGTAATCAGATTTAAATTTAATTATAAACAAGACAAATATTTTGAGAGCTCTACTTGGTTTTAAATATTTCTTACTTATATTTTCCGATTTGGGATCTTCCAGAAAATCTTAACTATTATTTTCGTGAATTGCAATTTTTTGCGGTTTACTTTAGTTTTATTCATATCTAATGAATTGAACTTCATAGTGAGATAAGCAATAGAACTTCGCACTTGGACTATATCCAAAAGTTTTCAAATTTAACTCGTACATTTTATCATTTGTTGTAATAGCAATTGCTATTTTAAGCAACAAATCTTATGGAAAAAGCCAGTGAATAAAAAAATTATTGAATAGAGTTATCCTTGGCAATATTTTACAATCTCTATGAAATATTTTCAAATGCCTTGAATAATAATCTTTCATATTCTCAAATGGAAATACATTTCATTATGATAATGTTTCATTGAGCTGTATGAAATTGCACACTTTTGGCACATTTCCTAAGCACTCTACATTTTATATATTTTTTTAACTTTTACAAGACCAGCAATTATACTATGTAACCTTTATATTATACAAGTAAATTATAATGGGAATTAATAGCATACTATTCTGTTTAAATATTCACATAACCTCCTTTTTCGAAA
>JAPDSC010097381.1:40542-60771 GCA_026290005.1 Latrodectus geometricus | reverse complement strand
TGATACAGGTTATAACATCATATTTCCCAGCATTTTCATCTACTTTTGTGTAGATATAATGAGGTAATTAATAATTGTTTTATTGAATCTAAACACACTCACCATTCATAAAAAACTTATCTATGTCCACTGGCGGAAGAGAGAAACTCTCCACACACCATTCCAGCCATGTGAAGACGTGCTGCCTTGACCAGTGACGAGGGTCTTGAGCTGTGGAATAACCAAACGAACGGCTTGTTATTACAAATATATTTTAATAACTAGTTTATCTAGTTGCATAACTTCAGTTAATAAGTTTATTAAAGTAATACATTCATTAATAAATATTCCTATTTACTTGAAATCATTATAAACTCACAGAAGTACCAGAAGTCATTGTCGAATAAAAATAATGATTGATAGTTTAGCATTCATGAATAAAAATCCCACAACATATCTAGTTAAAATATATTTTTAATTAAAAAAAAACTTGTCCAACGCGAAGCATGTAAAGAATTAAACGCAAAAACCAATCAATTTTTAATAATTGTACTTAAAGTGTGTGATTATATATTTCTAATACTATGAGTTATATACGTACAGTAGACGCTCATTTTTACAAATTTCTAATTTACGAATATTTACGATTCTACATACTTTTTTTTAGTAGCTGGTCTGCTACATGGTTCAATAATGATAATTTTCGTTCCCATTTACGAATCAAAATTTTGAAAATCCGGTTTTTGGCGAACTTATTTTCATGTAACTTTCGTGTTTGCGTTTGTTTTTTTTATCATTTTTTCTATATTTTCTGGCTGAAAAACTCTTGGATTGGCATTTTAATTAGAGAATCGCAAATAATTCGAATTGTGAGTCGTTGAAATTCTGGAATCTGGAATTCTGGAATTGAAATTCTGGAAAATCTGGAATCCAGTCGTTGAAATTCTGGAAATTCCAGAATTGGAAATTCTGGAATCAAATTCAAAAACAATTTGTGAAGAATTTCTACCTTCTAATCAAACTCTCGTATTACAGCCCATGCACCATAGAATAATTTATATTTAAAGTGTAAATATCGTAAGTTACTTTCAAAAGTGTAATATATCGTAAAAAGTGACAATGGATTGGAAATGCCTTTGTCACTTTAATCTTGAATCTTGGAATAAATTTGATACTCTAGAGGTGGAATGCATTTGTCAAGCTATGCTTCAAATGATATTGCAGAAAAAACAATTCTCGTGTCATTTTGAACCATATGTTATTTTTATTTATTTGTTTATTTTTTTTTTTTTTTTTTAAAGCCCGTAACAGAAGAAAGCCAAGAATATTGAACCAGATGATTTGAGGGAATTCTGAGTTACTCATCCATAAACTTGGATGAAGAAACTTCATGCTATCAGGAATTTTTATTTAGAACTTTTAGAATCAGATGTAATTTGTATGTAAGAAATACCGGATGATTAAATGATCATGAACATATAATGAATTAGAAAAAAGAGAACTTTCAAATATCAAAGAAGAATAAAATGAGGTAGCTCTGCGATTAGCAGTAAAATAAGTACATGAAGGATAAGCAAGATAGAGATACTTTTTTGAGAAAAATGACAAATGCTTTCTTATATATATATATGTATGTTGAAAAAATGTGAAAAAATCGTTTTGAAACAAAATTTACTTTAATAATACCCTGAACATGACTAATTATCCTACATTTTTATTAATAAAATAAATTTATAAATTGTATTTCAATAGACCTTTTTATTTTGTAAGTGTATAAATTGCAAATAGTGGATACTAATAACTTTCTCTAATAGTACATCATTTATAACAAGTAATATATACAATTTTTTTTAACGTTAATTCTTACTTAGGTCAACAAAAAATAATTTTACTGTCACTTTTTATTAAATTTCGTTTTGTTCATTTGTGAAGCAAGGATCGATACAGTTAATCCTGTTCATTGTTTAGTTTACTGTTTCGACGAGATTCGATCCGAAAATATGAAGAAAAATACACGGTTGTGAAGACAACCAATGTATTTTTCTCCCATATAAAACTAAAAGTAATCAATTAAATTAAACTAAAGAATTAGTATTTTTAAAAATTATACTAACGCCAAGTGTCTCATTCACAATAAATTTAAAAACATTCCTATAATTTGAGTGCATGAATAATAAATATTTTATATGAACAATTGAAAATTTGAACAAAGAACATTTAGATAGAATTTGTGAACTAATAATAGGAATTTAAAAAAAGAAAATAGTTTGATAAAAAAAATAAATAAATAAATAAAAATTAATTTTAAAATCTATCTTTTTTTTTATTTTACCAACTTTGGATTTTAAGAACTATCTCACCTATCTGTAAAAAGGAGTATCTACTGTAGTGATTCTTAAACACTGTGCTGCAGCAATTTTGTTTGCCACCTAATTTTTAAAGTGTAAAGCTAAATTTTAGAAATGAATATAATAAAATTATAATGCTTTTTTATTAAATAAAGTTGTTTAAATCATAGACAAGTAAACTGTAAAAGAAAACTTGATTTATCTTATTTATGTTAAGTACCTTATTTTTTACAGTTAAAACTTTTTTTATTTTCAATAACTGTGATTTTTCATAAAGTAAAATATAATGTAAATAATAACAGAATGCAGCATCTTTAAAATAATCTAAATTATTTTAAAAGCTACAAAAATTCTAATTAAAAAATCAATACTAGGATAGGATTCAAAGATGTGCAGATTTCTGTGAAAAAAATATGAATTTAACGCGCTTTTTCTGCCAAAAAAATGTTATTTTTATCTCATATAGCCTATTAAGTTTGCCAATAATATGTCAACCAATAAAACAATTATTCAAGGGGCGAGATCAATCCACAACTTCAATTTCTTTTAATTGTTTTGAGTAATGTATAAACTACACTTGAAAATCTTGAATCAGAAATTCATGTTAGCAAATTCTTACCAATAGATCACAAAGTATTTTAGAATCATAAGTGATTTTAAATATATAAATTAATTCACAGTATTTCTAAAACTTTATTGTGAGTTTTTCTAAAATGAAAAAGTGTACAACAACAAAAAATGTATAACAACGACACAAAATATGCATGCATCTTTCTCTCAAATTTTTTAAACGTAAAAATTATTTTCAAGAACTATCTTAGAATCAGCACAGATTATAATCTATAAACAATACAATAAATACAAATTTATATAATAAAAACATTGTTTTTATATCATTTATTATATATAATTTCCATTTTATCCTCATATAATAAATTACATCTGCAGCTATATAAAAAAAGTTTTACGAAATACAAAAACATTTCCACTTTTATTTATTCTAAATTCATTAATTGCATATCATTAACAAGTTAATTGCTTTGATTTACAATCATGAAGGAGCATTAATTTATATACATCTGTCAAAAAGAATCTTTAAATTTAAGGGAAACTTATTTCATTTATCGTAAAAATTAACAAATAGTTTTGTTATCAAAGGTTTAATAATTTAACTTAAAAATATAATAAAACAAAAAAATGTTTTCAACAATCATAGCAACTAGACAAGAGACAAGGAATCAAAACAAAGCATTCATCTGCCTGTATGAATATTAGTATTCTTTATAATAACGAAACCGCGCGAATTGGGTGCTACCACAACATAAAATTTCATTGAAATGACCAAATTTTAACAAGGATTTCAAGTACCATACATCAAGATTGTTTTCCTTGTAGATATTTTTCTTGAAGAAATACTATAATAAATATAGCTTTCTGACATCGTTTCAGGAACACAAACAGAACTTAAGCAGAGGTAGTAATACTTGAATCCAACGCTCTGGTTCCATTCTACAAAGATTCGTTCTTTTTTTTGCAAAACACAATTCTAGCTTCTTTTTATGAAACTTTTTAATTATTCATTCTGTCTCAATTATCAAGTCGTTGTCACCATTGTTTTTTCATGTGGCTGCGTTTCGAGCAATATGTATGTCAGGTCCTTGGATCACTGACACGATGACTTTTATTTACGATTAAAAACACAGTTTTTAGGAGGAACTAAACCATGTAAAATTACCATTATATACAAATAAGGAAATATATATAAATAAATATAAGAAGATTTTTAAGTACATTGACAGCTTCTTCATCTCTTCTCTCACCTATCAATTTCCCTCTCACCTATTTCCCTTTCACATTGGATTCTTCCTGACTTAGCGTTAATCTCTGGACATGACGCAATATTTATCAGTTTATAGTATATTTTCCTGGAAATTTTTTTTTTTTTTGGAGGGAAGGGGATAGATTCGTTTTTCTCTTCCGCTTGGTACACCATTTGCGACGCACAGTAATTTTTTATATGAAATGTACCTAAAGTGTCTTGATATTTTGAAAAAGGAAAAAGATAAGCCAACGAGAAATTAATCTCGAAATGAATCTTACATCATTTCGTTTGCAAGTAATAATGAATTTATAAAGCATATAATGGTATCGCTTACAATATGAAAAAACTATTGTCATTTATTATGATATACATAATACGGAAACATTCAAGAAAAAAAATATTTTTTAAAAGAAACAAAAGGGGAAATACTTTAAAATACCAAATAAAGTTTAACGTTGAGATAAAAAAAATTTTTTCAGTATTTTTATTAAAATTAGTAAGGGCATGAGTAAGATCAAATTAGGAATGATTAGTGAATTTGAATAAAAAATAATAATAAACTACTTAAATGGCAGCATAAAATTTTGGCATAGTTGATTATTTATAGTTTTACTTTTTCTGACTGATTTCTGAAACTAAACACGGTCAGCAATTTATCCAAGGTCAAAACAGAAAAAAATACATTTTCAAAATAATTTAATGTTAATACTGACTTATGAGTTTTGACTTATTACAATTTCAAAATTTATTTTCTTAATAAAAAAAGATTAAAATATTCCAATATAATGTGTCAGAAATGTTGGTGCTGCCATCTATTAGTGCAGCAAACAGTTACATACTAAAGAATATGAAATTAAAATAATCATGTTTAAAGGAATTAGAAATATAATTATTCATATCATACCTCTAAATCAAATCAAATATGCTTAAATCATAATACAATTCTAATTTTTTATTCAAATTTAAAATTATCTATAAAAAATTAAAAACCAACAAATAATGCGAAAACATATTATATATAATTAATGCAATTAGAACGAGTTTTCAAATTACACAAGTGAAAATCTAATTGTGTAGAACAAAAATCCAACAAATGATAAAACGTCTATCTAAACACTAATTGAACTACGACTAAAAACTGTGCCTAAAACAGTAATATCAGCTTGATTACAAAAATCAAAATTAATGTATTTTATATATATATTACAGATATTATTAAATAATTTAATTATATCTTAGGAGAAAATAAATTAACGAAAACACGTTAATATAGATGATTGTTGTTAAATATTATAGATATCATAGAATGATTAATTTTATGCATCTTGATCCCATATAATAACACGTGAGCCAAATCTCATTCTCCGTATCTCACTGCTTGAAAATACTTTATCGTAGTAATTTTGTTTTGGTTTTGCGCTGCTTTCGCCTTAAAATTTATTAGAAAACGCTCTTTGGTGAATTGTCATCATTTGTTGAATTTTTCAAGAAGAATTCTTAGAAATCCAGAACACTTTCCAATTTTTTTAGCTTAATAATTCTTAATCTCATAAACTGATTTTGTGATCATTCAAAGGTTAAAAGTGAAATAACTAACTGAAAAATTTTAAATAATATAACCGATATTTTCCATTCCAATTAAAAACAGATCAATTTATAAAATTGAAAGTAAAAGATATTATTTTACTTTTATGGTAAAGTTTACCTTTTTGTTTTACAATTTTGAGTAAATATACTGCCAACAAGAACAATTTTTTTTATCCGAACCTTGGTTACCTTACTTATTTTTTAAGTTCCATAAATTTTAAATAATAAAAATTTCTAAACTTTTATAATAATAGTATAAAAAAAAACTACCTCTTCATGAATTTTCTATAGCATAAATAAATGATGCAACAGGAGTACTATACATTAAAGTTTATTGAAACATTATTGCATATTATTACTTTTAAGTTTTAAAAAAATTTACCGTCTATACTCTTTATTATGTAGACATTAAAATTTACTTTATTTTATTTTTGGAGAATATTTTATTGCTCGCTGGGAATACAGCACATCGATTTCCAAGTGTTACGGTATACGCATCTTTGCTATTTTAACTATTAAATTTCTTTATGTTCAACAAGCATTAGCCAAGAAAATTGTAGAAGACCGGGAATTTTTTTAAGTGTTCAGAATGAGATCAATGACGATAAGCAACAACAATTTCAATGAAAGACTGAAATTTTCAAGGAAAAAATTTTTCCTTAAGTGTCATAAACTTAGGGGAAAAAAGAGAAAAATTACAGTGAAATATTGTGGAATTTAAGAAAAATTATGATGCTCTTATTAAGGATTTCATTAACACGAAATATGGCAGTTAGAATTCCGTCGGTCATGATCATTTAAATCCATTGGCTGAATTGAGGATTAAAATAAAATTTAGTTGAAAACATTCCTATGTAAACCACGAAACTTAATCAGTGCACCGTCTCGGGTGAAAAATCAAAATTAAGTCATAGGTTTTTCAGCCTATAGAAAGGCTGAGATTCAGAGACATTTTTTTTTAATTAATAAGTGTCGGTTTTTGGCAAATTAAGGAGGATGGATATATTGTTAGCTATTAAAATTGCAACGCAAAAAATGATGATCTTAACAATGTAACAACAATGATCTTAACAACGTAACAACAATGTAAGGGTCTTAAAAACGCCAAAATTAGTAGAATACTCTGTATTCTAAAGGGTGTTGGCTCCGTCCGAATGCACTGAAATGCTACTCATTTGCTTATTCCAATTTGTACTTCCTTTCATGTGATTTTGGCGTTTTTAAGACCCTTACATTGTTGTTACGTTGTTAAGATACGTTGTTTAGAATACTCTGTATTCTAGAGGTTGTTGAAGGAGCGAGCGCGACAAATGACATCTAAAACACTGCATAAAAGAAAAGCTCATTCGGAAATTTGTAAGGCTTTGATAATCATGATATTTTTGGAAAGTCATGACAGACTCCAGATAAAAATAAATGCTGATCAGCAAGTATCGGAATTTGAAAGAGGTATAATGGTTGTACATATAGGCTGGGGAGTATCATTCCGTGATAATGTCAGTTAAACTAGTGGAAATGCAAACAGTGTCATTCTAATATGGAATCGCCGAGTTGCTGAAAATTATTCTGTACGGCATTCAGGATATCAGAGAGCACCTATGAATAATGCTAGAGAAGATAGATATATTATTAGGTACAACCACATCACGCAGACTATTATTACAGGTTTCATTACATCACATCCAATATCTGCTCTTACAAGGACGACGACGTTTGGAGTAGCACGGACAATCAAAAAGTCAGGAAATTCATGGTATTTATGAATTTGTTTCAAAAACAAAACACAGATAACTTACGTATATTGGGCGGAAGAAGATTGTGCGCTTCTAATGGTGGATGCGAAGATTCTGTCGGCGACGATCTGGATGTTGGCGACAGAGGGACGGCATATACTGGCACACATCGCCAACCTGGCAGATTGAGGTAGGCTGGTTCGAGAGTTGGAGAACAATCCATAGACACGCCAACCATTCATGGAGCATTCTTTTTAAAACAGGGTATACTTAGTTACATTTCCTCCTATTAGAAACAAATAAGGATTAAGTTATCACTAAAAACTATAACAGATGAAATATAATTAATAAAAAACTAATTTTTATCAAATCATTAAATATGATCTCTCACGCAGTAATAATGATTAGAATACATTGTAGCATATAAGTTAACGCTCTGACCCTTCATTTAAACAGCTCGTAGATTCATCACCAATTTCTAAATTACACATGAATTTCAGTTGTTCAAAAGTAAGTTTAAACAAGAGACACCACTTGAATAAACCACGTTAGCAAAAAGTGACCACAGAGGGACTTTGAAACCAAATCCATTAAATCATTGTAAATTTCTTTAGTTTTTAACAAAATCTAGCATTTTATAAATTGCCTGTTTTTACTGTACGAATAATAAAGTATTCACTTGTTATCATATGAAATTCCTTATTTTATATTAACAAAAATAACAGATCATATTAACGTAGTTGAATTTACGTGCGATATAGCATAATTTAATGAATGCTACGAGTTACAGGGGGAAAATGTCAAGCAAATTTACACAAAAACACTACATACCATTTTCAAAATCACAGAAAGAAAGCAAAATCGATCATTCCTATTTTAGAAACACAGGACAACTAACAGAAATTGATTATGACTTTTTCAATGGTATAGAAGAGTTTGAAGATGCTTCGATTAAAAAAAAAAAACAAAAGAATGAATTTTAGAAAAGAATATTGTAACAAAATCTCTAACATGTATCCGAAATTAAAATCTTCAAATAAACTAAGAAAAGAAAGGAATTCTTCATCTTTTAAGCGGATAACATGGCCCTGTGCATTTCATTTTAATGAATTATTGGAATGCATAATTTTTTAATCACAGAGACCTATGATCATCCCAAAAGAAAATGACAACTAATTTTCTTGTTAGTGAAGGCAATATTTATACATATATACGAGAAAAACCTATCTACCTGGTGGGGTATATTTTATGAGTCAGGAGAGATACTCGTTTTAATATTTCAATTTATTCGTGTATTTCAATTTATTTTTCCCAAATTATTAAATAAATTTTGAAAATGCATTCTACCTGTTCACAAAAAAATAAGAATAAGTTATTTGAATTGATTATGAAAGAAAATGTTCCTCCGTAGTATGCGACAATGCTAGGAAACATTCAGCACTATAATTTATAAATGGGCAAGCTAAGATGATTAAAAATTCACTTAGGTGGACTTATGTTTCCATATCTTACCCATTTAAAAATACTACTCCTTCGGTGATACTATCTGTCTCTCAAAAAAATAGCTCTCAAAAAGTAGTCTGGTTACTCGCAGTTACTATAGTAACAAGAGCTATTTCAAATTGGGTTTAAAGATGTTATTTAGGGTAGTATCGCACGTTATTCCAAAGGCGTCCAGTAAGTTGAATTTGGTGTCTGGCTCCTCCTGTCGAAAATGGAACGCATTGTTCCACGGCAACAGACAAGTTAGCGGGAGCTGTTCTCTTGGTAGACAGAAGACAGTACAATAAAGAGTTCTTTTTCTTGCATAGAATCCTTTCCAAAGAATAATTTAAAGAGATCCTTGCATTTTTCCCTGCGCTATAAAGCATATAACATGATTAAAATACTAATAATTGCTCACAAATCACTTAAAGAAACAATTTAATTATAAATATGAATAATAAACGGGAAAAAGTGTTTTATTATATTCACGCCTAATTATTTTTGTACTACTCTGTGTATTTTTTCATAAACTTATCATTGATGTTCAATAAACTCCTAGAATATTGTAGAACATTTTAAACTCCCACCGACCTCTAAAGGGATCCACCCAGAGCCCATTGAAAATCCTTGCTCTAACATTTTCTTAGAAAAAAAAAGTAGAAAAGAATACCGAGGAATGCTTAAACAGAAATGTTGTTAACAGATTAGATTCTACCTAACATAAATGTAATATGTTTCAAGAGAGCGTTTTAAAATCAAGAATTTTTAAAACTGCACATGAAACAGAATAAATAAATATAACGTGATCATATTTAGTAACCGAAATTTACGAGTTAACTTTGAAATGTCTATTAATATCATAATAAAAACTGTAAAAGAATTGTGAACATTTATCTGTACACTCAATTAGTGAAATATTTAATTTAAAGAAGCATGTGTGTTGTGTCCAAGTATTTAAAAAGCTAAAGTCGCTTGTTTGGCATAAAAATTACGAACAGTAGCAGCTTAGCTATAGCAAGAATTCTTGACTCGATTAAATAATATTGCAGCAGTGTGAAATTACACTACTGTGCGAATCAATTGGAACAAACATACTTTTTTAAGAAAATGGCTCCGTTCCCGGGTATTTTCTGCTTCAAACCGGTTTCAACTGCATATTCTTACAACGCCGGATTGCCCTTGACAAGTCTAAACTAGTTTGACCATGTGATCAGGACCAACACGCTCTAGAATTATAGAGGGTGTTGTCAGGACACGTCGAAAATTTTGCCATGCAGTTGCTGTAAGAAGTGGTCAATTGTATATGTCGTCTGCTTCTGACGTGTATTTAAAGTAATAGATATCACTCTTTCTCGTGCAATTAAAGCACTGTTACAGCAGCGCCATCTTTACAGATAAACAGAAATAACGTGAGAGTTGAATTAGTGTTCTTCAGAGAAGAAGATGTAAAATGAGTGAGTAGAATCAGCCACGAAAAATGAAGTTTTTAAATTTTAGAGTTTCTTACAGACCTTTGAGATACCTGAGCTACTGACACCAATACACTCCAACGAAAAGGAATAAATTGTTACCTTTAGTCAACATACTTCTATGACTATGAGAGATATTGCTGCAGCAATTGGAGTTCTTAAGTTCAGTGTTTAAGATTATTAATTAGCAAAAAGTTTCGAGACAGTGTCTCCAAAACGAAAGAGTAAATTTGGATACAAACGTAAGACCGCACCTCGAACAAACAAATTTTTTGTACTAAATAGTAAAATACATCCTCGCAAAACAAATACAGATCTTCAGAAGGAATTATTAGCTACTAGTGTGAACGTGGATTCATGGACAGTTTGACGATTTATCCAGGATTGAAGTTGTGAGATTTGCAAAAAACCAAACAAAAATAAATATAAACATCTGCAATGAATAGAAAACGTCTGGATTGGGCCAGAAAATATCAATCCTGGTCTGAATAAGGCTGAAAGAAGGTTGTATTCAGAGACGAAATGCATTTTTATGCAAAATTTCTGACCAAGATTTGTTAGGCAAAGTGATAGAGAACACATCAAGGAACAACATCTATAGAAACAACCAAGCACCCCATGAAACAGATGTTTAGGGGTTATTTTATTCTTGAAAGACCTAGCAGCTTAGTACCTGTTGTCTATAAAATACATTTCTATAATAGAATGAAAAATTCGATTATGATACACACGTTCACAACTGGTGTTAGTGTGTTTCAACAAGATCCAGCTCCCTGACACTTAAAAGCTAAAAAATAATTTTTCTTTAAGAACAGAAATTAACAGTTTTGGATTGATCTAGTAATTCAACTGAAGTATACCCCATCGTAAATTTGTAGACCATTATAAAAAGACGTGTGAGTAACATGAACTGCTCAACAAAGAAAACAATGATTAAGAATGTTATAAATTTAGATTTCATGATGACGAGATCAAAAATGTATATTCTTGTTTTGTGGAATCCATGCGAAATCGTGCACAGAATCTTATTCAAGTTAGAGGAAGACATATTTCGTCTTAGATTACTATTCAGTGCTTGTAAATTAATTATACTAATTAAACAACTTTTGTGAAAATTTTTGTGTTCCAATTAATTTGCCCAATAATGTAAGAAAACTATTTCAAGCACATAAATATTTAAAACGTGATTTTATTTCAACAAAGATATTATCTAAAAATAAACAAAACTTTTTTCAAATTGTACAAACAAGTTAACCCTCGGAAATTGCGTCGCGCAACGTAAGTTATTACATTAACATATATACACACATTAAAATAAAGTAAAATTAGTTTTAATTTTAAAATTTTTAAGTAACACAAAATAATAAGTAAATACGTATTATAATTACTTATTTAGTATGAATTATAACGTATTATAAAAATATATGAATTCGGATTAAAAAAAACAATTCATAATTAATTTACTTGTGAAAAGGATGGATTTAATATTAAATTGCTTTCCATTTCAAGGAAGAAATAAAATATATAATAAGTACCATCTCTAAAAGCAATTCTACCTAATGATTTCTCTTTCTGGAAGGCATTGGTATTTGGTGTATGCCTCCTTTATAGTCAGTCTTCAATGCTTTTTTTATTAGTATTTGGGGGTGATGGCTTCCTTACTTATACAATACACAAATGTGAACTTTAATGAAATTATCCAATATTTTCACTTTATCCTCGAAGTATACCTATAGACCTTCAAATTGCCCAGTAATTCTTAATTTCCAACATATATTCTTTATCATAGCCCATTTTCAGCGTTGATGTTCTATTCTTATATTTTTTGTATCATACTAAAATTTGATAACTTCAACAACTAAAGTAGGTTAAAAATTTCTTCCTTTTTGAACCATTTCTTTATTAGAAATACTGTACAATTTCTTGAACAGTTTTGGTGAAATTTCACTAGTATTGAGTAAAATAAGTCTTACAGAGATTTTTAATTTAATTTCATTATTTGATAAGTTTAAATCTTAACTGTCTTTTCATCCCAAAATAGCATTTGTTTTAATTTTGTTATCAATTTCTGATTTAAGCTTATTTTTATTCTTAATTATTGTACCAAGGTATGATTATTCTTACTCTTGATTATTTTCTTTTCATTTATTCCTAACCATAACTGTATTCCAAAGTTTTGAAAAATAGAAGAAAAATAGCATTTAAGAAGTTTGGATTTTATTAAATGCACAAGCTAATAGTATCTACTATCATTTTATCTTAAATATAACCTCACCAAAAAATTTTTAACACCCACAACACAAGTCTTCATATGTTTTTCGAAATAGAGATTCTGATGATTTCGATAAATTATGGATGTCTTACGCAGAGTTAACATCGTTAGCAAGAAAGGAAACAATAAAAATATGAACTATTCAGTTTGCTAGTCAATTTCAGCTGAATCATCTAAATAACATTGAAGTCTCTAGAGGAAGTATGGTACTAACTTAAGAAAAAATAACAAATTAAAAGAGCTAATGATAGCACTGATTGTTTTCTTAATTTTGATGTAAAATTGATTGGCTTCGATAAACAATGATATTGATGGCCTTCGAATTGATAACATCTCGGATTAATAACTTGTATTAGGAAAAATATGAGGGAAAAAACTATAAGCGCAGCGCAATTACACAACAAATAAATTATATCCTCTCTCTCTTATCTCATTTATATTCTCAATATTAAAATCTTTTTATAATCAATTTTTAATTTTTGCAAAGGATTGGAATGTCACCAAAAATATCAGTCAAAATTATAATGCAGCTCAGTAGCGTTTAAAAATCATGGTGACACATGTTTTATCGTATTATAATCAAATATGACATTAAATTATTAGTAATTTATAGTTTTAAATTATAGAATTTAAAATTATAGACAAAACACAATCAATTATGGATTAGTTCGTTTATCATTCATCTGTCAATTTTTGCACACGACGGCTAATCACTCGGGGACTTACAGTCTAAAATGGATTCCGAATCATTACACATATCCACACCCAAGGTAGGATTCGAGTCAGATAAACATTTAGCAGTTACTGAAATGAATAAAATCAAAAGAAACGAATATGAAATGGGAATATGTTATCGTTAGGCACAAGAAAATACATATCACAGAATCATTATGTAATCAAGAAATTCTTAGCAACACTTAATTAATGATAAGAAAGTACTCATCAAAGGATCATTTAAATTTATGAGGAACATAAAATACATTTGTTAATTTCAGATATTCTGTCGGACATTTGACTTTTGCAATATAAAAATGGATATTTTGCTTAAAATACTATGTTTTTAATGTCAGACTACTGCTAAGATTTCTACTTTTCAGAGCTACAAGGGGTGGAAATGATTGAATCTTATATAGCGGAGCAACTAGCGGGTGTGCGAATGTTGCGCCAAAAGTGTGTGGTTTTTCGTAATTTTAAAAAGAAGGACTAAGCAGAAGACTCTCAAATTAAACTTGCTACTCGAGAAATATCATTTCACATGGAGAACATTGCGACTACGATATATTTTACATGACCCAGCTGCCATTAGTGAATAAGACTAATCTTTGGTTGAGTTGGGATTCAATGATCATTACCTTCCGATAACGGGAGCGAACACCAGCCAGATCACCAAGCTTATTAAAATGCTGAGTTCTTAAATCGATCATTTTTCATTATAACAGTCACCTTTAATTTCATAATAATTTAATATTATAACAATTAATGTTGTTTTCTTTGTTCAGGAAGATAATTTTGAAGTATTAATTTTGTATTCTGTCTTTGAATACATTTTTGTAACTTTTGTCTAGTACTCTATTCTTATGGATATGACAACAAATGATTTGCAGAGCTAGTCAACACTGAGTTTATTCCAAAATCGATACCATAATATATTAATATAAGTTGTGATTTACAATCGACTAATCAGAGCACTGACGAACTGTAAATATCAACTTGATGGAAAGTAGCTATTAAAATTAAGTGATATTAAAGAAAAAAATTTAGAATATTATGGCATCTTAGACTATAAAAAAAATTCTCTATTTCCGCACAAAAATGCTTATCCAATGTGGTACAATAGAAAATTTGATACAATGTTAGAGATCTTTGCTAACTACTTCGAAGAAAGTCATTCGTGAATATAGCGCTGGTAAGAAAACTGTTAAAGTAACATTGTACTAGAATAACGATTTACACAATATCAGACATTGACTTTAAAATAAAAGCTCCTTCAGTTTAAGTAATTCATGTAAGCATCTATTACTTGCTATGCTCCTTTGTTAATGCTTTTCGCAAAGCTGCCTTGACTGTCGAATCCAATCTGCAAAATAAAAGCTCTGTTTCATTGCCTGCACTAATAAAACTAAGTTGTTAAAATTGAAACAGGAACTTATTAAGTTTGCAAGAACGAAAATTGCACCAAGCTTCAATAAATATGCAAATAATTAATGGAATTCATGTATTTGCATACGAAGAATCGTATCAGATCAGCTAATTCCAAATACAGATGTATAGGAAAATTTTTATATAAGCTTTGATGGATGAGCCATTGTGTTTTAATCTGTAATGAAAACACATGATAATCATTTATAATGAAACCGTGAGAGTCTTCGAATAATTAAATGTACTTCGTTTCAAGTACAAAGCTTTCAATTACAAATGTCTTGAAGTATTAAAGACAAAAAATCTTTAAGTTTTACAAAAACTATTTTTTTATTTGTAACTATTTTTTGTCACGGTACAAGTAGTTTGCGTGTTTTGGTACATTAGTTTTGTTTTTCTGTACTTTGCTAAAATGAAAGAAATGTTTTTTTTTTTTTTTTTTTTTTACAAATTTTTGGAAATAGCATTTTTCAAAGGTACAAATCAAGATATTTTTCTCGCCAATATCTACAAATACGTATTTCCATAAAGCAGGTTTCAATATTTATGACATTAGTCTCAAAAATCTTATCAGTTCGGCTACAAATTTGATTAGAAATGTTAAAAAAATAAAACCTTGCGCTTTTATTTCTATTTTTTTCAAAACCATTATTTGATAATGTAAAAGCGTGCTTTTTAAGGTATTTAAAAAAGAAAGGAAGGCGGATTGTGTTTGTTCGTATCTTTTATGTAATTTTTTTTCCTCGTTAGAGACGTCGTCTGTTTCGTAATCAGAGGAAGATAGCGATGGGAAAAAAATCACACGCATAAACATATTGAAATTGACATGGAAATGAATATTTCACATTCAAAAAAGAGTGTCTCTTTTAAATTTCAGATTCGGACAAGGTCACTTCCTCTAACGGCAGAGGAGGAAATTTCCGCTGAGGGAAAAGATAATAGAAAAAAAACAAATTCTCTAACAGGAAGTTGTCATGTCCATTTGGCGACTTTTTTACTTGTTGGATATCAAAACGTGATGTCTGTTGGCGATGGTAGAGAAACCACGTGTCCTACCTATACCTTTCGGCGGACAACCTTGGATTGATCTGAAAGATAGTGTGGAGATCAACGTGAAGCTGAAGGAGGAAGTCATTTGACACCCCTCCCCCTCCTTTTCACCCTTTTTTTTATTGCTCGAAGGAAGTAGTTTCCTTTCTGTAAAGATAGTGACGAAATAAAATAATTTATCTATTGCCTGTTGGTGCATTTTTTTTCTATGCTCCATTGTTATCCTTGAATTTGCAAGATGAACTGTTCTTTGTTTTCGGTTGCATGCCTTCCATTTTTTTTTATTATGTTTTTTTCTGAAAAAAAAATTCTCGAATTTTGGATAGAAATTCTACTGATTTTTTATAAATACGTTCTTCATTAATTATATAATCCTAATAGAGGCAAGTGATAAAAATCAAACAGAAGAATGAAAATAATCGCGATGAAAAAGCTGTCTTCACTCAGGCTCATTGCAGTCACATGACTTATGTTGTTACAGTTTCTAAGATGTTATAATTTAATTCTTTTCAGAAGGATAACAGCATATATTTGCCAGATTTATAAAGCCATGTTCCTTTGCGTAACACGTTAAAAAAATTTAACTTAAAAAATGTTGAGGAAAAGCTTTATTATCATAAAAATAGTAAAGGAAAAATATAACTGATGATAAACAAAGCAAACTCAACTTGTACAAAATCTAATAGGAAGGAATATGATGTCGATGGCACACAAATTTTAAATTATTGTAATAGATTCTGCATTCAATTTCTGTTTCAGTTTACTTAAAGAACATTATTTAAAAAATATTTTATTAGTAAGTGTGAGTATACAGTCAAGTCCAACTTCATAACTTTGAAATTTCAAAGGGAAAATTTTTACTGTGTCTTGTAAGTTTTGAAATTAAAACATATTCATTTTTTTTTATTATCACATAAGTTCAATTGTACTACATTTATAATATTACACGAGTAATATTTTAATACATCATATTCGCATATTATTTGATTGAATTTACAGCCATAAATATGGAAGTCTGCTTAGTCTTCATCCATTTACGAAAAGCTTAGATTTTCGAGTACAAATTAAGCAGTTACAGAGGAAACATAGAAGAATTTATTTCATTATATATAGCACAGAAACAAGTGTTAGTTTAACTTCTTCACTTTGTTGAATTTTTTAACAGCATCATTATATTTAAAAAAACTGATTTTTTTTTAATAAATCATTGTACACAGAGAAATTTTTATAAACAATAAACTCATCGCTTTTAAGATAGCAGAATCAAAATGAATATTTTATTCAAACATTTTAAAAAATCGAAAATTTTTAAATTTTTTATTTTATAAAAATTAAAAAAAAAAAAAAAAAATAGGAAGAAAAATATTTTGTGCCAATTTTATAATGATTAATTCAAAGCAGTTTTTAAATTAATTGAAATAAGTAAATCAACTTGTTTACACAGATATGTGATTTTATTTCTACAGCAAAATTTCAAAACTTCAGCTGGCGATTTTTCATTTTATTGGAAGATAAAAGCATTGACAAATTACTAAAAAAAAAAAAAATAATAATAATAATAATAAATAAATAAATAAATAAAAAGGCGTTATATTTATCCATTAATACGGGGAACAAAGTACGGATATAGTATAAAATGAAGCACTATTTTCCAATTCCTGGTTTTCCTTTTAAAGTTCGAGTTTTTTTATGTTCAAGTTTGTATCTTGGAAGTTATAGAAACGAACTTGAAATTTTACCATGTATGCTCATTTTTTAAATTATTTGTATGAATTCATAAAATTTAACAATTTCTCATATGAATGGCTCGTGACTAATGCAAATTTGTTGACAATCAATTAACTATCACGTGATTAAATACTACCACCTTATTTCGATCGCTAATTTTGAAGCTCAGAAAAATCAGTTCTCATTGATTAACTATAATGGTTATTTGAAATATTCATTAATATTATATATATATACATATATATATATATATACATTAATTACACTAATTACGTACAAAAAACAAATTTATCATTATGACGTATTTAACACAGTTTATTAATATAAATTTGTACAAAGAATGGTATCTCTAGCGTTGAATGAAATTTTCATATTGCGGTTACAACAAAGTGCAAAAGAAATTAAGCACAATATAATTTAATTTAAAATTTTTGAAGAACAATTGGGGCAATCTAACAATTTTTCATAAAAAAATGTATTTCGAAGATAGGAATTGTTGTTAAAAGCACAATAAAATGCATAGTAAGCATTTTATGCATAAACTAGAAAAAAAAATGAAAATAAAATTCTTTTCAATTCAATCCAGAAAGGAAGACTAAACATAAGCGAAGTAATTTGATTCCAAGAAACCTTCTTTCGATGACATCATTAAAAGTAATACTTCCATATCAGTGCAACACAGATAAAAAAAAAAAGTAAATAAATAAATAAAAAACATCTCGCATTTTTCACACCTCCATAGTTGTGCCACTTTGCCGTGATCTCGAAAAGCAAGATTTTAGCAATGAAATGAAAACAGCCCGGGAAGACAAATAAGTTGCTGGTATGAGCAACCGGAAGTTGAGGAACTCCAGCGATCACGTGCAGAGGAAAGTAGATCATCCGGCGACCTGGCGATGTATGAGAAAGAGCACGGCAAATAAAATAAATGGGGGAAAGAAAAGTGACTTTCACCTGTTGAATTTGTTTACTCGTTGACCAGGTAAACGCTGTCCTTTTTTTGATGGAACGAGTGGTCAAGCGGCTCCAAGTGAAAAGGGATGTGAAGCATAACAAATTTTCGATTTGTATCCGAATGGGAAAGTTATGCAAGGCTAGTGAAAAGACTGAAAAATAAATTTAATCATTTTCATCATGGTCTGAGAACTGATTTATACACTGATTGTATTATGCATTTATTAAATGTTTTCAAGTTAATTTCTACATAGAATTTGTTGTGATTGTAGGATATTTATCTACAAATTTTATTTAATAATTGCTTGAGACCAGATTTTCCCATTACCAACATTTTCCATATCATGTTTCGCGATAAAAATATCACGAAAATTAAACTTGATTTTTAAAATTAATATAATAATTGCATACGTTCGTCTTTATTGTTATTAACCCTAATAAACAGCAGAAATAACCACATAAGGATTAAGAAGCCATTTAGAAAATTAAATAAAATATTTAATAGCTATACTTCAGTTGCTTTTTATTACATTTATCATTACTCTTTGTGTATGATATTCAAAAAATATGCCTAGTTATTTTCGGTTTCCACACTATAATATTATTTGGATTTTCGAGTACACCCGAATTAGAGGTTCATGTGAATTATTCTAAATGATATACAAAGATAAAAATATTTATGTTCTATTTTGAACTTTTTTCAAAAATAAATAAATAAAATATTATAATAAATAAGTAAATAATATAGAAACTATTATTCCAAAATTTTAAGTATGCATAGAACAACCAAAATTACATTTATATATTAACAGATTTAAGAATTGTTGTGAATCATAATCAATATAATATTAACATATTCCTAACTTTTATTTGTTGATTTTTATTTGAAAAGTGCACTTGAAAAGATCCCTTTAATCTCCTACCTTATACACTTTTTGGTGGTTTGTTTTATTGTATTTACAATATACATAAAAAAAAAAAAATCTAGATCTGCAAGAGCGGGAGTTGCCAACTATTTTTTCCTACATAGATCCTTTTTAAAGGAACGATGTTTTTCCATAAATACCTTAATATTTTATTCAACAATCAAAACAACAAAATTATTATATTATTAATTACATAAATTATATAAAGATAACATTTTAACAAAAAATATGGATAAAAAAATTATAAAAAATAGTCTGTTAAATAATTTTTCTTTTTAAATTTACCATCAGTACCCAATACATATCTCGATATCATAAATCATTTTCAAGCTTCCATTGAACCTTAAGAGCTCTTGAAACAAATTATTTACTTGGGTTAAGAATCTATGAGAAAAATAAATAATTGAAAGAATAATTCATTTGTTAGGTTATGAAAGAATACAACCAAGATGCCACTGTTTCTTTTCTTTTTTTTTTTTTTTAACAAAAAATATTCTAAGGGGCAAATTTTAATATTTTCCTTATAGAAAAAGTATAGGTTTTCACGTGATATAAAAGGTTATATGAAATAGGTATAACATTCAGAGAAAAAGATGGAGATTTTATTATGTAGATCAAAATTGATATTTTATTAATATTAACTTTCCAATTACTAAATTTTTATAGCAAGAACAAATAAAATTTAGCTTTTATATATATATATATATATATATATATATATATATATATATATATAT
>JAPDSC010097381.1:4222-40532 GCA_026290005.1 Latrodectus geometricus | reverse complement strand
TATATATATATATATATATATATATATATATATATATATATATATATGTTGATAAGAATTGAAAGCTTTTATTTCTAAAATCACAGATTAAAATAAAAGTACATTTCTAAATCTTTCTTTAAAATGGATAGGAAAGCGGATTTTTTTTTATTTGTTACAGAGGGTAAAATTATTTTAATAGCAGCTTTCAATAAAGGTAACAGTTTAAAAATAAATTAATATACAGGAATTCATTGGAAAACAATGATGATTATCTTATTTTTACCTAATCAAAATTTAATTATTTCATTTCGTAAAAAAGAATCACATATATCAAACCGAATAATATTAAAATAACTATCGGAGTTATCATTCCCATTATGAATATGCACAACCAAGGTTTGTGCAAGTTAAAATAATTATGTAATTTTTAGAGTAGTGACTAAATTTTACAGAAGATCTTTAAAAATAATATTAGAAATTACTAAATTTGTTTCTATAAAATATCGCCAGTGTATGTATACTTTGAATTATATATATTTCTATCATATTTCAAAAATAGAATTTAATAATTTCTGAAAAAAAAAATTATCTATTTTTAGAAAATTAATAAAATATCAAAGGATTATTTGGAATGTTTTACAAAAATCTTGAAAACTAGATCTTTCACTTCCTTCAATAAATATTATAAGATAAATTTTTAGACAAAACACTTTAATTTTTTAAAAAAATATATTTACAAAGTTCAATATTAAATAAAAAAATTTTAATTTAAAATTAATTAAAATCATTTTTATAAACGATTTACAAATAATTTATAGTTATTGGAAAAAAGTAAAATAAAAATTTTCATGTTTTGTTATTTGTGTTCAATTTCTTTTTAAGAGTGAGAGATTTCCTCAATTTCCAAAAGAAATATTAACTATATAGTTATATCTATTTTATTTTGAGATCTTTAACTATATATTCCGGCCTTAGACAACACAATTGATAGGATATTTAATAATGAATTATTTACAAATTTGTGAGAAATCAGATTTTTTTCGCTGTCAAAAATGTGAAAATTACAAAAAAGTAAAATGTAAATTAACAAAGGAAATAAAATCGTTTGATAAAAATTGATTGATTTCATTTGAACTTTTATCTTGTATACAAGAAACATAAAAAAATTTCGATTACTAATTGATTATTAAAATGCTTTGAATTTTCAGCTAAACATTGAAGATTTAGAGACTTGTGAATCAGGTCCAAATAACAGAAAAGTACCAAACAAAACATTACAAACTTTGCCCAACATATTTTCATACTCACATGTCTAGTAATTGAATGGCATATATTAGAATATTAAAACATATCTTTTTTATTTTATTACAATATTTTTAAGATTTGCTTATGCACCAATCGGTTTTTAAATATATAAATTAAGATTTCGCTTTAAAATGATCGTACAACTAATTTTTTAAAAAAATCGTTATTTTAATTTTTTATTTATTTATTTATTTATTTATTTTTTTATGATTACACAGATTTGGAAAGCAAGCTAAATCAGTACAAAAAATTGAATTTATCAATTTCCATAAGGCAAAAACATAAAGAATTTATTAAGAATTTTTATTAACATTTCAATTTATTTAAGGTGAAAATTTAAAGAACGCATAGTCTCGAAATTAGTAGAAAAGTACAGGAATTTTCTAAAATCGTACCATTGCGCATTCGTGGCATTTCGATAGACGCATTAACAACAACCTTAGAAATCTTATACTGAGGAAGAAGTCACGAAGTAAAAAAAAACTTTTCTTTGTTCTGGGTGAACATCAAATAAAACAAACGGTAACTGAAGCGAGCTTTTATTGGAGCACTTGTTTGCGTATGGATCTAAAGATATAACAATAAAGAAAAGAATAGTTGAATTAATTTTGTTTCCATAAAAATATTACTTCTATATATACAAAAATAAAGAAGTCGAAAATTTTGCACAAAAACAGCAACTTTTTGAATAAATCGACAATTTTGGAAAATACAGGAAGTTTTGCAGAAATAATATTTTCTGCTTTTCCGTCATTTGTATTTTTTTACGGTCAAGTTTAATACGCAAGGGAAAAATCAACTAACCATACAAAATTTATTTAATAAAATTATACTAAGGAAAAAGCATATTTTTATAAAAAAAAAAAAATTCATTTTCAATTTTTTTTTTCTAATTTACTTTCACAAATAGTTATATTAAAGCGGAAGTTATAGTAACACATAAATATAAAATTTGATTGTTCAACACACACCAACCACACAGTATGACCATAAAGTTTTATAAATTATTTTTTCAGCTGATTGAAATGAAAAGAAACCTTTCAAATTATTTCACATCATTTACTGTTTTCAATACTTTTGTTTCGTAAAAAAATTATATGCTCAAGCGAAAAAAATCTATTTTTAGAACATGATGGTTAGAATTGTTATCGAAATTAACAATTTTATGCTTCCCCTAAAATTTAAACATAAATAAATCAAATAAAAAATTAAAATGTTTTGAATTCTTATCATAGATGATAAAAGTTGATAATAGTTAAAGTGTTATGATGTCAGTATGACGCTTTAGCAGCAGCTGAAGCCATAATTAGAATAACAGAAAACATTATTATTGTTCAAAACTGTAATTTCTGGTAAAATTATTCTGCATTCTAAACTAACTCACTGAACATGCAGAGAAGCCTATAAGCAAGCGAACAATCAAATTTTTTTTTAAAAAAATAGGAATGTAAATAGTGTTTGTTACTTGACGAATAGCTATAACTTGACCAGAGGAATCAAGGAAAACTGCTTCTATTTCAGTGAAAATAAAAGCTGTTTTAAAGGCTTTGTATTTTTAATTTTTTTCCCAAGAAACTTTTTTAAAATGCTAAGAAAGTTTTAAAAAGTACTTTCCAAAAAACTCACCAACTTTTCCATCGGTAACAACTATTACATGATTAATAATGATAGCATGATTTTTTTTTTTTTTTGAATTTTAGTTTGTAAAAACGGGGTTTATGGTGCAGTCGGAATTATATGAAAATAAAGATAAAATATTCCCCAACTCAACCTCCAGAGATAAAATTGGCTCAAGAAATTTATTTAACATGATGAACAAATTTCAATCTAATTCATATCGTACGTTTTCAAGTTTTAAATTAAAGTATTAAAGCAATATTTAAGTGTTCTTTAAGATAACATGGTCAGATTTATAGAAACCTAAATCTTTGTCATTGCAAAGTAACCAGTTTTGTTATTAGACATCAGATCGTCTGCAGCGTATAGCTTTCAAAAAGGGTGTTTCATAGTGGGTAGTAATCTCAAATCAAAAGGAAGAAATGCCCTCTCTGATAGACATGTGTGTGAATACTGAAGTACAATATACATTTACTCTTGTTTTGTAGTGACTAGAATTAAACGTCAATTTTCACACCATAAAGCCGCGTTGAACATAGATTTAGAAATCATTGCCACCGTGAAATGAACATCATAATATTTAAAACATATTAGCGAAGTATTTGAGCATTTACCGTGGAGTCTCTTCTCAGAGGAATTTTCATGGACAACAAGCAATCACATGAAAAAAACTCGGAAAATTCTTACGCACCTACTAGAAAAAACATGGATAGAAGAAGTAAAATACACGACTTTCATTTCCCATTGTTCAACAGTAACTGGATTCAAACATGAAAATTTCCTCTTCAAAAGAGTCATAATAATGTTACTATTCCACAATGTACCCAAATCCGTGAATCTTTCACAGTCTTACGACTGTGAAAGATTCACGGCTTAATCATCTATGTCTGTTGTGAGGCATTTTTAACATCCTTCACTAAATTGTCTTCCGGAAGGACTACTCATAGATAGTGGGTTATATCCAAGCTTGTTGCAAGGGAGGAAATTTGAAATCTTCCAAAGACTCAATTCTTACAGATGTGCAACAACCATCCCTCTTTGTTCAATAGCAGTTGGGATCTGAACTGGGACTTAGATTTAGGAGTTTTGATGGTCACGTGAATAAAGATGAATCATCTTTATTCATCTATCAAATCTGCAGTTTTTAAACATTTTCCCTTGTTTTCACCGTCTAGTTGTCTTTTAATCATCTATGGAGCAACACTTCGTTCTTATATTGCGTGCAACCATTACTTTTATAGTATTTAAGAAATAAAATTTAGTCAAACTCATTTATGTTAATTTCATGCTTCACTAAAGAACAATTTTGAGCAACCTGTGAGTATTCCCGATTGTAACCGAAGACTTCCACTTCTAATTATAAAGTTTGACAACCGAAAAATCCTTCAAAAGATTTGACTAAACACACTGTACTCTCTCTATATCATTGCAAACTAATCATATAGGAAACTTTTTACTATGTAGGAAATTTCAAGGGCTATCTCATTGTTATTCAAATAACGAATTGCGGAAAATATACTATTACTAAAGAGATTTTATTTTTATACGATCAGTTGCAATTAGTCTTAAGCGAATTATGTAATGCCTCTTAAGACTTAAACTTTTTGGGCAATAACATATTATCAAATAAATTTATTTTTTGTAATCTTGGAAAAGACTAGAAAATATAAATTACTAATCATATAATGCATTGTGTATTGCGAATATCAATATTAAGAAGTTAATGAAAACTTCAGCACAATCTTAAAAGTTGTGCATTGATAATTTGAATGATAGCACAATCTTTGTGGTCGCTACGTCCTTCGAGTGAAATACCTCTGGAGGTGGAGATCAAGTATTAGGGTTCTTTTGCTTGATCCCTGCTTTTAAATTACAATCCCCCCCACCGGGTTGTTTCCACCTAACTGGCAGAGCCCAACTGTGGACTAGGTACAGGAAAGCATGCTGGTTGAACAATCGCAATCGCTAATCTCCCGAAATTAAAGAATATCATGATTGTAAATATTTTCAGGAAAATTATCAAAATTAAAAATACTTAAAAGTTCTAATATTATGAAGTCAAGCAGAATTCATGGTAATTTTACATGCATGATGAAATCATTCAAGAAATTTCAAATCATTATTTCTATTGGCAAAAACATGCAAAATAAAAATCGAGAACAAGTATTGATGACAACAAAATATTAATGAGCCGAATAAAATTAATGAATGCAAACCGATGAATTAATTTTCAAAATAAGAGTTTATGTGAAAAATTATGAAAATTTTTAATTATTAATGTAAGGGATTTTCTATGAATATATTCTTATTCATCTTAGCTTTTTATTTATTGAGGTAGTATAAAACTAGAAGTAGAACCTCTTAGCAGACGACTCTGACCATAATCTTTTTTTACTAGCTGGTTACTGAAGCCTTTTTTGACACTTAGAACATCTTTTAGCCATCCTAATTTCTAATCTTCCTAAGGTCAATTGTTATTGGTTTCTAGAATAAAAAACTTTATCACTACCAATTCGTCTCTCAACATACGTAATTACAAAATAGTAAATTGAGTATACGTATTTTCCATGATAATAGAAGACAACGCATCTGTAAATTGTGGAACATTCATGGGCACGTAAATAATCGATGAAATGTATTTCTAATAAGTTCACAGGAAATAACCTTTCTCGTATACAGTGAATGAAAACATTTCAGATGGGTTGCGAAAAAAGGTGTCAGAAGAGAGAAAGTAAATAAAATCTTTGACAGTTATTTCAAAACTGTGACCTTTTCAGTTTACATTTGACACAATAGCCAAACATACAGGTAATTCATTTCCGTGTAACAGCGAATTAAAGAACAGTAAGACGTTTCCTTTAGTCTTCTATCAGTTTAAGGGCGTAACTGTTACATGAAAAGCAATCGACGGATTAAATGACGAAATAAAGGAACATTTAAAAATCAAAACTCAAGAGTCATATAATTTGAGAAAAAGGTTCAGTTCATTTCGGAACCATTTTCGACAAATTACAGCAATAATTGGCGATTTTCAACAATTTTTAGAATAATGTCCAAAAACATTTTAAAAATCTACGATCTATTTCTTGAAACGCATATAAGTCAAATCTTTATTTTGTTTATCAGTGGATTTTTTCCCTAATTATCCGAAGTTAAATTCGGAACGTTAGCACGAAATGGAATAAAAAAAAATTTTCTACATATTAATTTTTTAAACAAATAACAATATTGGCATGTTTTATTTCTATAAAGAGTTTCTTATTCTTCCCCTTTATATATATTCTTTTACATTTCTTCCACAACAACATCAATAGAGATGTATCACGTATTGAAGACATCATTAATTCTATCTGCTTGTACTGATTTGATCAATATTAGAGTGCACATCAGTTTCGAACAAAGTTAATTAAATTGCAAATATGATTATTTTTCCTCGAAAGCTGTACATGTTTAAGTAATTCACACGTTATAAGAAAGTTTTGAATATTTCAAAGTTGGGATATCTTCAAAGCAGAAATAAGTGTTTTATAATAAAAATTCAAATCAATAAATACATCTATTAAATGCTAACGTGGAATTAAACTGCTGTGTCATTAACAAATATAAAACGAATTTATTTTGTTCCGTAAAATGTTCTGATCTTAAGTTCATAATTATTATGAATTTAAGGGGGAAAAAAGATTAAGAAAGAATAATTCGAATCAATATACATACATAATAATATTCAATACATTAGGTCGGGGGAAAAATAACCCATTATCTTTTTCGGTAGAAAGCTGTAGTGATGGATATATTTCAAAAACTATCTATCAAGCAATATCAGATTTATGGTCGTTGGAAAGATGACATTTTGGACTAAAAACTTTTCTCTTTTTTTGTTTTGTTCATTCATTTAGGAGTTAAAGAGAGTTATAAGTGGAATTCAACAAAGAGAAAATTCGGCACAATTTAAAATTTTTTTTTTGATAAAGGTGAAAATACAGGCTAGGCAATAGAAATTGTGAACGTTATTTATGATCTCGATACTGTAACAACCAATTACGTGCAATTTTGGTATCATCGATTCCATTTAAGTAATTTTTATGTTAAAGATGCAGCGCAGAATTAGAACTCATAAGAAATAAAAGATCAATTTGAGTAGATTTTTTTTTTTTATAAAATTCACTATTTTCAAGATATTTTGGACCACTACTTTAACAATGTATTTCAGAATATTCATGATATTTGTGATCACTCTTTCTTGATATAACCGTTACATTTTAAAAATAATTACTAAATCATGAACAAGTTTATTATTCTGAATGATGCTACAACGGTAATGTCAATATCAAGTACAAGTTACACACATTTTATTTTCATTTATTCCTTTTGTATGTTTCTACTTATTTAATGTATTTTTCATGGTATATTTCTTCATTGGCAAGTACTATGAATGAAATAAATGAGATATCTTTTCAGTAATCCAAAATTTATACCTATAATGCTATTTGCAATTTCTTGAGGATTCACTTTTGCATATCTTTCTAGTGTTTTTTGATATTTCCCGAGCATAAAAAAAATATTTCTTGCCAAAGATATTATATCGTATGATATCAGTTATCGATAAGGGCAAAAACAGATAAATAGATACGGATGAAACACCGTTTCCTAGTATCAAAGCTGCAAACAATTCACGATTATCACTTCCTTCCGTAACACAGGAAGAAATGATATCAGTTTCCTTCCAAAGTATACGATTGGCTCCTTTTTCTAAACAAGATACCGCATGTCTCTCGAAAATCCATGAATATCTGGTCAGTTTGACACACAAGCAAATTTATTCTATTTTTATCATTTTATGCAAGATACTGTAATCAGCATTGAGAGAAATAGTTAAAATAGATATTTAATTTGAAATAGTCATAACCTGCATCACGAAATAATATCTCACGTATACACCGGATAAAAATAAATAATATAGGATGTTAAATACTAGAAAATTCCTTTTAGTTATTAAGTCATTAAATATATATTAGTTTTTATTTCCCATGCAGCAGGCGATTTGCCAACATTATCCTTATTAGATATCTCAGGAATTGAGTTAGAATTAAGGTAATAAGTCACCTAAGATAAAAAAAAATTAATTATTCAAAGTATCTCTGGCTTCCCAGTATCGGGAATAGATTCATTCTTTGTAAGGGCAGACATCGCTGTATCATTGCGGCAGCGGATGCCAGACAGAGCTATCCACAATCCAAATCATGTAGGGATGAGCATTTAAGTAGTCATGCCCAGTCGTGAGACGAAATGCTACAGAACCTATAGCGGAAGGCTACAGTCCTAGAAGCTACAGCATTGCTAAAATGACAATCTTGATGATTAAAAATGGAATCCCTTCTCCATTTTCCTTCCGTACCTTCTTTCAGTAACGATATGTGATTAGTATTAAGTGCTTGACTGATCATTGAAAAGGCAGATTTATAGTTAACTAGGTTACACGGGGCCAGTTTAATAAAGCAAATTTTTTTGGCCGGCTCACCTGCTTTTTCATTACCAATTCATTAAATATTGAACTGGAAAACATCTCGTCCTACATTTTAATTCTTTCCAATGAATAGTATATTGGAAATAGCATAAGCACCTTAGCTACAATGGGTAAAAATATTTTTAAAATAAAAATAAAATGGTGAAAACTGTTACTTCATTTATAATTTAAATATAATGTGAAGCATCTAGAAAGATGAGAGATTCCATGCCAGTACATAGTTTCTTACTTCCAGCGTTAACATGGATGACAGTTAAGAAAAGAGGAAAAGAACCACTCCCCTCCGTCCTTGAGCCCGCAGGGTTCTAAAAGCAACTTTATGGTGAGTTCAAATCAGCATTAATTACAATTTAAATAAATTACAAACATTATACTCAAAATTTCGAAATAAAACATTGTTTACGTTAGCCAGAGGCCAACACCCTGATACAAAGATACAATAGATTCCTTTCCAAGCAGCTATTCTGAATTTAAATTCAAACAAACAGAGAAGAAAAAATTTGTTTAAATAGATTGTCCTTTTTCAGCTGTATTTATATTATTACTTTTATTAAATAATAAATATAATAATTAATGATAAGAAGTGGATATTACCAATGATTTGAGATCAACCTCAAATATGTTGTCGGGTACAAAATGCAATAAAGAAGCAAACCTTGAAAATTTTACCAAACACTCATCAATGCCCGATTTCGCAAACTAACTTCATGGATATATCTGTTATATATTCCATACTAATTGCCGAAGTCATTTTAAGCAATGCGTGCTTGGCCATTGTTTTGTCATAGTAAGAGGATGAAATTGTATCTTATAGACATACTTTTGACATGGCGAATTTAAGAGCATCGAATTCCCTAACTGACATCAGATTCGAATTTCCGATATGAAATGTTCCATGTAAGTCAGAGTCTTTTCATTCCTAAGGTGTGACCAATGATTAATTTTAATGACTTTAAGTGACTTTTCACGTGAATCACTAGTGCATAAATGAATTGCACTAGTGTTTCACGTGACATTGCACTGTCTATTTATATATTCATAACGGCATTTATATATTCATATTCGATACATAAGGCAATATGTTTTAAAGACAAAATCTATGTAATAAATGACTCCGTCAATTTTTATTTTCCGTTTATTTTAACAGTAAAATGAAGATGACACGCAGAACGCGCTTTTGTGTGCTTGATAAAAGATGTTGAAATAATATGGCGCATATATATATATATATATATATATTTTAATCCAGAACTACACAAGCGAAGATCGCAAAATTAAATTCATGTATTTAAAAATAAAACATCGTTTCCATGATGTATTATTACAAATTATAATGAAAAGCTTCATTGTGCAATAATGAATGGTGTCTACACTCCTATCTCTTCTGTATACTATCTCTCATGTAAAACATCGTTTCTTCGTTGGAATATTTCAAAAACAAAGTTTTTTTTTTTTTTTTTTTTTTTTTTTAAAGAAACAAAACAATATAATAAAGATATTCTTTAAAAATAATTTTTTAAGTAATGTAATTATTTTTTATAAGTAAAATAATAATAAAATATTAATATTTATAAACTTTTTTTATTTTAAAAAAATGATTATCTCTCTCAAATTAATATTTACAAATTTCTGTTTTATAAGAGATTTTTATCGATCTTCCAGAATTTAAAATCAATCACATAAATACCATCTTATCAGATTTCATTGTTTACGTTAAGATTGTGTGATAATCAATGTTTATTTCGTTAACGTTGAACCTGATGTAAAATTGCACAGTATAAATGACATCAACTGAAAAACAATACAATTTTATTATTCTATGAAATTATGAAATAGTAATAATTTATATATAAAATTCGATTGACTATATTAATATTTTTACCAGAGCTAATCATCATCTGCGATTATTGTTAAGTTAAAAGAAGTAACCAATTAATTATTTAAAATTATTTTAAAAGCCAGTTTTTTTTCAAAAGTTAGATAAAGTAATACGAAAATGCAAAGAATACAAGAAACTTGCATTTTATTTTTACAGGGAAAAATTTTTTTAAGTTCGTTATATCTTTAAGTTATAATGTTGCACTACGACCAAACAAACTCAGTTATGACGACACTTATTTTATATAAAACAATTTTTTTTTTTTTTTAAGAATTTTTGCTATTTTACTTTTATTAACTTTTTTATTTACTCGTAAAAATACAGTCATGCAATTTTTTTATCGTGCTTAAATTCTATATTAAAATTTATTAATCGATGTTTTAATATTATTTAAAGAATTGATTTAGATTTATTGCTATTAAGCAATTCAATATTATTTAAGCCCTAAAAATGAAAACATTCTTTATTTCACTTATATTTTGGTGCATGTAAAAAAGTAATTACTAAATATGTTTACAAAAAAAAATTCTGAAAAAACCCTTCAATTTGATTATAATTGAACTAAAAAAAATTATTAGACAAATATTCACATTTTTTATAAACATAATATAACATATATTTTAAGCTTTTTAATCAATTTATGCTTTAAAAATTTACTGAAATATTAATGGAAGGAAATTCCATAATATGAAATATCATCGCGTATTTGAGGAAGTAATGGAATATGGAATTGAAATTCTATTTTTAATTATATTTCGGATTTTTATATTTAATGCAACACGTACATTTCCACCGCATTTTTAATGTATTGCACTCAGGAAATTTATAAACTATGATGCTAGAGCGCAAAAATATAGAACATTCTGTTAAATATTTCAAATGATTAAATAAATAAAAATTGAAATATCTTAACATATACAAGTAAAATTAGCAGGTATATGAAGAAAAATCCTTCTTCCTTTAAATTAAAAATTTTAAAAAATTATTTAAGTTTAAAAGTCTAAATATAATGAGAAAAAAACAAATTAATCACTTACTTTTAAATTAAAATATTCTACATGCTTCCAAATAGTATAATCCATGTTTTATAGTTGAGAAATAAAATTTTTGTTGAGGAAATAATGAAACAGAATTTTCAGCAGACGATTACATAACGGCCTTAACCGCGAACCGCAAGTAAAAGCCGCCCGCCAGGAAAGTAAGTAGAATCGACCACAACAAACTTTTCTTCTTTTTATTTTTTTATTAAAGAAAAATTTTATTTATTTATTATTATTTTCCAGACTCTCGTAAAAAGGCGGTGTTATGCGCAGGAATAAAGCCGAACGCACACAGAAGGGAGAGAAAGTGTGCGAAAGTAGAGGACAGGAAGTTCAACCGGAATGAGGAAGCGGCCCAGAGGAAATGGCGATGAGTAAGCACGTGGGCTGTAGAGGAAGTGGAATAAGAGAAAGTCTTCTTAACAGTGATCCAGCTATCTCAGTTGTTCTTTGAGAATGAAGGGCAGAATCGAGAGAGATTACAACTTCGTTTGTTTCGATTCAAAGGTGGCGGAGGGGGAGGAAGCAGAATGATATGAGAATGTCGGAATCACGAAACTAGAGAGGAGTCTCTTGCTAAAGAAAAAGAGTGATAGTCATAAAAAAACAAGAGCCTGCAGGCTGTGCCTGAGTTGCTGGCTTATCATCTTGGAGAAATATATGCCACGAAAGAGTGTCAGGGGTATGGTTGGTTTAGTTTTGTTCTTTTACACTAGGAAGGACTAGCTTCCGTTTCGTTTTCTTCTGGTCCAGTTTTTGTTTATTATTTTGCCCGAACTTAAATCTGGGACAACTGCATTCTACTCAAAAGATTTTGCTTCGTTGATGGGTTATGTTTTGCTGGAAGGTACTTGGACAATCTCAATCCAACATAGAATTATTTTGCGTTTAGCCAACTAGAAAGGATAATCTCTGGGATTTAACATTAGATTATTTAATTAATTTGTTGACTGATTATTATTCCATCCAAAATATACAGATTCTGTAAATTGTGAAGATGGTCAGTTTAAAACATGTATAAAAACTGCTTGTAATAACGAGCGAATTTTCTGTATTATCGAGAAGGTGAATTACATTCCTTAGCTTTTTGCATTTTTAGCATAAGTTTATATAAAATAATTGATTAATAAAAATAATTGAAAATTGAATAAAAAAATAATTAACCCTGGTAAATGCATACATATATTGAAGAATTTCAAGAATTTTCTTTTTAGTTTTATATTTTATAAGTTTAAGAAAATTGAATTAAACTATGAAAAAAATTTACTAAAAATTAGAAAAAGCCATTAAAAATGTAAGTTTAATCATATAATTTCATTGATCTACATTCGACGATAAGTCTAAATAAGGGAATAAACAATTTCGAGAAAAACATTTTTTCTATATAATTATCCATGCATTTTTACTTTAATAATCTTTCTATACATTTTTCCTATAATAATACTTTGTATACAAATACAACAAACTTAAAAAAAAATAAACTTCAGGCATTATCTTTGTGCAGTTTTTTCACAGAATATGTAACGGTTTTACAAACAGAAAAAAATTATTTTTAATCCTATTTTTTGCATAAATACACATCCTTATTCAAATGTGAATATTTAGAGATAATATTTAAAACAAAATGTGATTAAGCAAAATTGAAATTTTGTACAAATGCACAAAATGCAAACGAAGTATAGAAAACAAATATCAAATAAGAATTAAATATAAAAAAACCCAGCAATAATGGAAGAACTTTATTTTTTACAAAATAATTTATATATATATATATATATATACCGATTCCATTTTTACACCATAATTTAATAGTAGATTATCACTAAATAATCTATTGTTAAATTATGTTGAGAAAACAGTACTACTCTGTTTCGGAAAATTGAATTTTCGGTTTAAATTAAACGGCAGTCAAGAAAATTTGTGACTTCAAAACGAATAAAATTTTAAAAGATTAAATTCATGCAAAACAAAAATTAGTTAACATCGTAAAAGTGACAGGTCAGTATGTTAAGGTTGTAGATAACCAGAGTTCATGTTTACAAAAAAGATTAAACTGTTTAAACGAATTTACATTTTATTCAATTATTTTTAAAGGATATGAATTTTATTTCAATGGCCTAATTTTCAATCATAAAGAAAAAATTTTAGGGAAACAGCAGCAGTTTTATTACTTTACCACAAGAATGTTTTCAAATGAAATAAAAATTGCATTGCTTTTGGTCTTCAAAATTTAACGAGAGTTCTTAACACACATTTATTTTACATTTTGTTAATATACTTCAGCAATGTATGAAAAAAAGCTCAATTTTTCTTTTAAAATATTCTTATAAACTTTACAGACAAAAATTGTTTCAATACAAATCCATTATTGAAACTGCTCTAAACTGCTGAAACTGCTCTGAAGATATAAAGTATGCCTAGCCATAAATAACAGCTTATCTCTTAGAGCTAAGATGGTATAGTAAATCTTGACGACGGAAGTCAGTGGAAACAAACATCTTGTTTGATTACATATAAAGGCAATGCAAGCCAAACGAGTTCACTAAAACATTGGTACTGACGTTTACTATGCATGGTCTACTCTCAATCTATCTAAACAAAATCCCGTGTGTCCGTTGAATTTTTCTCTAGGGTTAAATTGAAAACGATTACACGGAATGGGAAGAAACTTATATTAATATTATGTTTTATAGCTAACTTAAGATATTGGCTATATTCCATTTCTAAATTTCAGTCACAGCGTTTGAAATTTATTTAATAAATATCTTTTATGCTACTCATAAGAGAAATCCAAAAAAATTAATGTTATAAAGTATTTTTTTAATGATATTAATTTATTACGATACATTTTCCTGAAACAAACTATCTAAATGCATGTAGAATAGCACATTAATTTTTTACAGTAGTGGCCGGAGCTGTGTATTTAGTTTTCAGAAATCACACGCAAATATATTTCCAATATATTATGTATAGCTAAAAGAGTAAATCTCATAACAAAGTGTTAATAAAGACTTCTTAGTAAAACGCTCTATTTAGGTAAGTTACCTAATTTTAAGGAAACCACATTTTCAAATAAATTGTAATTTTTCTTATATAAAAACATAATTTTGAATAATCAATTAAGTATATAATTTACAAAAACTTCTCTCTGTATTATATTACTTTTTTCCTCAACAAATATTTCTTAAACGATTCTTGATAACACCAAAATAATAACACTTAAAAAAAAAAAAAAAAAAAAAAAGCATTTTTCCTTTATAAAGGTGCGTGATTCATCATTAGAGCATGGTGGGATTGAGTAATTCATCAGATGTATAAATCCCTGAGTTCGTGAAACGCGATTTAGATTATACTTAAGATTTTAAACTATATTATTTCTGTATGCGTTGTTAAACAAAATTGTTGAACCATTTGAATTATTTAACGTCTATCCTTCGGGACAAAATTATATGAATTCCAGAAAGAAAAAAATGCATTCCTGCAGCAATTTTTAAAAATGATGCTGAACATTACGAAACTTTATACGTTGATGTATAAAAAGTAACACCAAATAAACTTAAAAACCTGTAAGCACTTAAATCCTGTTAGTTTGTGTTATTTCACGTGTTCCTCGTTTCTCTCTCTTAGTGCTACATTTTAAAATTTTTATTTAAAGAATCTCTGATAAAGTACATGTAAGTATGCTTTGAAACAAAGAATACCTTTCCAATAGTCTTCTCCATTACCATTCTTTTACCCAAATAAAGTTCCTACATTTAAGTCTATTGCATGCCAAGAATTATTTATAATTTGAGATAGAATTATGTTTCAACCATAAATCTTTGGAAACTGAAAAAGGAGTTTGCTCAGGTTGAAATGGACGGATTGTGTAGTGGGAGATTTAAGATTCTTAAAGTAACTCATTGGAGATCAACTGCCAAAAATAGAATAGAATAGATGAAAGTTCTTGGAAAGGCCTTGTCTCATCAAGAGCTGCCGCATCAATAGAAGGAGAAGATAGATAGTGATAGATTTTTAGACACAGATCTAGATTATAGACACAGGTAACTATGCTAAGAGATGAAATTTGTAAATTGGGATAATTGTCCCAAATAAAAAAGTGGATACAATAATGTTGTCAAAAGTAACTTAAAAGCAAGAACTTATTTTTATGATGCTGTGAAAGCGGTATACTTTTTTTTCCCCTTTTCAATATAATTTATTTATTTTTTAATCAATATACTAAATATATTGATTTTATTATCGATGTCATATCTTTTAGTCATATTATGTAATTGTAGTAATTATACCTAGATTTTCTTAATGCACTTATTTCCCTCGACCTCAGTGATTCACTTACCTGTCTTTAAGGAAATGTGAACGAAACCTTATGAGTCAAAAAAATAATTAACTTATTACGAACAAGTTTCAGGAACTATATTCCTTTAAGGATAGACAAACATACATTATCATCATAATGCGAACAATTTTTGATGTTCAAATTATTAGATTTTGCACATTGATTATTTAAAAGGTTGCAAATTAATAGTTCACCTAAAATTAATACGAATCTTCATAGTGGAAATTTTATACAGTTGTTTTCAAATGTTATTCATTCAAAGTAGTTTAAAAAATATTGCTTTACGATTTAGGTTAATCTTTAAAATGCAAGATAATAAACTATTCATAAGAAACTTGTGGTTGCGCAGACGAAACAATACTGTTTCGTAGTAAATTTTCGTAAGTAAATTTTAACTATTTCACTTTGAAGGAATAGAATATTTTTAAATGTTTCTAACAATATTTGTAATAAATAATAATTTTCTAATCGTTATTTATTAGCCTTGCGCTTGGTACAAATCTAGAGATTTAGCACAGTCACCTGTCCAAATATTCAACTTTAAATGTTTTCACAGCAGTCTAAAAGAGCAGTTTTTGAATCTGCACCAGCTGTTATATCAATTATATTAAAATAATGCACAAACTAAGACAAAGATTTTTATTCTTCTATTTTCTAATCAGAAAAGAACTATATTGGCAATTTTCAAATTAAGTTATTAAACCTTCTTTTATTATTATTATTATATTTTAATCGATTAATTTTTTGTAGAGCGACAACTGTATAATTAATTTTTGGCACGAATCTGAAATATTAGGTATTATTTTTCAACTTAAAAAAAAAAAAAACCACTACGAAAGACACTTTTTTTTTTTAATTCTTTATAGAAGTTAAGACTAATCACAATTTCTTCAGAAATTCTATCTCCGATCAATGGAAGGGTATAAAATAAAATAACATTGATTATATTAATCTATTGCGATTTTCAGGATAAAAAAGATATCACTCTTAGTCCCCATTTATCAAAACGAAGACAAGATTTTGTCAAATTGAATTTTCTATCTATAATTTATGGGAACCATATATCAGCGATATCTTTTAATTTGGCATTGGAAAATATTTTTCTCCTTCAGACTGTTAGTACCGAAAGATAGGGTTGTAGATGATGACCGTCCCTAGGAATGTTCTTTATTTCCTTATAATTTCTCACACTCCACTCCACATACTTTCGTTTTCATTTATGCATATTCGATTGAGAAGTAGCACATGCTTTTCTTAATAACACACTAAATGCCATCTTCACTGTTTGGAGAATCAAAAACAGCTAAGGTTTTTTGACAATGCTTATATTTTAGCAATTTTATAACACAGGATTCGTCAAATGGAAGTTGAGCCCTTTATTCGGCTGTTATTAGTTATTTTTATCATGAAAATCAAGAAATATTAACAAAACAATCAGAGTAACATTATGATTGTCAATAAGAACAAGTTTATTGATATCGCATAGAAAATTAAAGAGCTGAAGGATGTAATTAAGCATTAGAATTCCTGTTGTTGTTGTAGAAAACTATTACTTTGATTTTAATCTTTACGGCAATTTGTCTCGCGAGGGAGTATTCCTAGATAGTGGGAGATATTTGTGCAACACAAGGGAGAATGTCTGGTTACTTATACATCACCTTTCCAAAGAGATAAACAGGTAGAAAACACAAATTCTTCGTAGTTGACTTGTATCTAAGATTGAACTTATTATATTTCCCTCAAACACGAGTGTAGTGTGGCCGTTAAGCCAATTAAGCTTCAAAACAATTTTTATTTATAATATATTATTAAAATGAGGGTGGTGAATGTTAAAACTTATACAAAATGTAAGGTATTTTACATACATTTATTTAGAAAAAAATTTAGGTCATGAAAGTATTTAAAGTTATTTAATTTTAGATTATGAAAATTTAATTATTAAATGCATAAATTTGATAAAGTATACATACTTACATGATATTAATTGAAAAAAATCAAACCTAGGTACCTAGATCTCCAAGACCTAGTACAATCTGTTTACCAGGAGAATAGCAGTAGACAATTTCTCTGATGCTGTCTGTTACCATGGAAACAAGGCACGTCGCATTATTGACAGGAAAATTCAGAAGTAAGCCCCCAACTTTTGTTTACTTGAGAATAACATGAGATGCTACCTCAATACGGCCAAATCATAACACGTTAACTACCATTTGAAATGGACAGCTCTTATTACTATAATAACAGCCACTAACCAGATTAATTAGCGGGAGCTATCTTTGTGGTAGACAGATAGTTAGAGAACACTTTTCGAATTGGAATGTATTGAATATTGGCTGATAAATTTTAATTTCACATTTTCCAGATGCCATTTATTTGGATAGATATTAGTCATGAAATGTTTGCTAAAAAATATAATTGTCACATAAAGTTTATAAAACATTCAATTTTGGACAAATCATATGATTTGAAATATGTAACTTTGATTAACACCTCTAGCGGGTATTAAAGATGAAATGCTTATTAAAAATGTCTTTGTCTCATGGAGATTACTTGTGTTAATCTTGGAACATTTTACGTGACTTTGAATACATATATTTTATGAATATACTTTTAGATAAATTATATGAGGAAATAAGTGAATTAAAACAAAATGACTTAAAGTAAGCTGTAAACTCAAACAGGATAATCTTTTGAAAATTAAAAATTTTAAAAAATGAACTTATAAAATTATTATATCAATTTATTGTGTATCAAAAGTCTTCTGAATTCTAATCATTTCGATTAAACTATAATAGCATTGAAAGTTCTTTTTATTAATTTATGAGAAAAAGAATTAAAAATTAAATTAATACTAAGAGTATATAACTCAAGTTTACTTCTTAAGCATTATTGCATAAGAAAATGCAAATGCGATTTTCAAAATTAATACGTAAATTTATTCAATTAATGCAAATAACACTGCCTGAAGTTATGCAAATAAGTTTCTGAGGAAGCCACTTTGGATGCTAATAAAATAAAATTATGAATTTAACTTAAATATAAAATTTCATTTAAATATTTATTTCATTTAAAAACAAAAACTTTTCTGAAAATATTTTTAAAATATAGTTAATTTCATATATAAAGTTAGTTTCATGATAAATTAAAATTTTTTTTAGTAAAATATTGTTGCTAACATATTATTAATTATATAGAATTATAAAAAATGAATTTTAAGTATAAAATTTAATATACTGCCAATCAATACAAAAACGTTATTGATTTTACACTAAAATAATAAAAATTTTTAAATGAAATTTCAATGATATTTAATCGAATTAAGAAAATAGGCACTAAGAACTGAGGGAAGGACACATTAAACTCACATTTATTTCAGGACCTAATCTAAATATAATCTAACTTAAACCGATACCTCTTGCATTTGCAGAACTACAGTTTTTGCGAAAGTGTCATAAAAACAAATTTTTATGTACAAAAATTGATGAAAATTTTTTAGTTAAAATAGTGGTAGAAATTGAACCCCGGAGGCGTAGTAGTATAGTGCTTCGCTCTTTCACGGCACAAGTCCGAGGTTCGTCTAAAATCATTTAAAAATGAAACAAAATTACTGTCATTTCGAAAGTTTGGAAGTTAAAAAATGTTGCGTATTTAAAATTTGGTGATAATTTTCCAATGATATCGAATTAATTTCACATAGAAATGATAGTTCTTGGATCCCATATATTTCAGAACTAAATGAATTTAAATCCGGTGGTCAAACCAGTTAATTTTCTAATGTCAAAATCTTATCGATGGGCCGGTGATGAAGAAAAAATAATATAATTGAAACGATCTTGGTCATTGCATTCCCCGAAAAAATAACTACTACTTTTGTTGATTACCGTTTATTGTCTCAAATTCCACTCACAATAATCTTTCGAAACAATATCCTGTTTTTTAGGAATTGGAGGAAAAGAGGAAATTTTAAAACTGATTAGAAATTGAAAAAGTCCTAATCATTGAAAATTCTTTACAATTTGAAAAGAAGGAAGATTAATTAATAAAACGGAAAACAGATGTATTATTAGAAGCAAATGTAGTCTTGAAAAGAACGATGTTGAAATATATAACAACAAATATGGAGTTCTATCCTCGGGTTTGGCTGTCGACTCAGCCTTTCATCCCTTTAGTGGATCCAGTGTTATAAAACTCAGATCAGGTTGATTAAGTAACCGGTACTTATGCTTCGCACCTCTTGTGCCCTCGCTCAAGAAGTGTATGAACTGTAGATCTTGGTCCACGTTTAGGGCTGTCGTGTCATTTTTTGTTTTTGTGTTAAAAATTAAATTTTGACCTTTTAAAAATTAAATATGGTAAAAATTTAATTGCCGCAACGTACTATTTTTGGTGCTAAAGCTAACTTTTTACTCAATATTTTTTAACTTAAAAATTTTTTGAATACTTAATCAATGATAGAGCAAACAATTATTTGAAATACGTACAAAGGGTTGCATAAAAAATGATAAGATAATGATATGAAAACGGTCAGAAATATATATATAACATAAAATCCTTTCCCTTCTGAAAAAAGTATTTTTGAAACATAATGGCGTTATGATTATATTTTTCACAAAAACAAAATCTGATTTAGAAAATTTGATTTTGAAAAATCACTTTAAAAAGACTGCCCTTCACTGAGAAAAATAAAATGGTTTCAATTTATTAAGAAAATGAGTAAATCAGTAAAATTAATTTAGCTTCCATACTTTAGGAATAAAAAATTTTTTTTATAAAATTTTCGTCAGGGTTAATAAATAAAACGTTTATTAATTCTGCCTATATTTAAACTACATTTTTGGGAGATCCAAATGAAATGTTATGTCATATATGAGCTGGTATACACTGTAACATAATCAAATTTGCTTTGAAAATCATTCTTTTCACGTAAATAACTACGTTTTTCAATTAATTACTTTTAGTATTATGACTGAAACATTTGAGTACATTTTTATGAACGGATAGAAAAAGAATGAAAAGGCATACATTGTAAATAGTAAAGATGTAATATTGTTAATAGAGTAAAGATGGGTCATGATTAAAAGCGAAATGAGATTTAAAATCTATATATATAGTTACAAAGTGACAAAACTGAATTGATCACCCCACATTTCAGTTACTTACAATTTTAAATTATGTTAAAAAATTTTCGAAACATGTTTAATTCCAACCAATTATCGACCTCAAAACAGGCAAATAATAGCAAATGCTTCACTATTGTGCTTACGAAATGAAAAGAGAATTATGAAATAAAATGGCAAATTGGCAATAAATAATAAATGCAGATTCGATCGGAGCTTAGCAACGAAGCGACGTATTCGATCATTTTTTTTAAAGAGATAATGCGTTTCCGCTTGAGTCTGAGCTTTAAATGTTTTTGTTCTTACACACAGAGCAGCCGTGTCGATTTCCTTTCCTGAAAGAGATTTTTTCCTGGAAAGCCCTACAAAACAAGGTTTAATGAAATTGCTTGAACAGAGGGAAAAAGACTTCCTCCCTAGCCAAGGACAAAGCAGCAACGACTTCCTGAACATTTAAGAGACATTTGGACATCTTGAGGAAATAACATTCGAATTGGTAATTGCGAAGATTGATGTCGTCAGTGTACGACTAGTTCTTTTTTCTTTTGTTATTTTTCGATATTCCGTGAGAGATAATTTATTCAAAAAAGCAATTACATTGCGGATTGTTGATGACAAACTTTAACTTCAACATGGTTGGGAGCGTGAGTCCATCACATGCTGAAGGCAATTTGCGAGAACCGATCCGGCGATAAAATCTTAAATCTTCCACGTGTCGCTATGAGACGTTTTTCGAGTATTTAGTTTTGACAATTAAAGAGCCAATATCACCAATAATCTTAGTGGGCATATTAATTTTACATTTACTTTTCTAGAATTTAAATAGAATTACATAAAAGATAATCTAATATAATTCTTAAATAATCTATGGTAATATTACACTAAAGCTGACACAATGAATCATTAGTATCGGCATAAAGAGATGTTCTCAGAAAAATCTATCAATTCATAGTCTTAAACCAAATCATGAAAAATTAGTTTTTTATCCCAAATAATTCAAATGAGAACAATTAATAATTACTAAAATAAGAATTCTATAATCAGTATGAAAGGATAATTAACTAAATGAGGATTTCAAATTATAATTTCAATTTCTTTTAAAATTACAATTTGTATCAAATTTTTTTGCTTGTATTTCAAAAAAGAAAAAGAAAAGAAAAGAAAAGAAAAAAAAAAAAAAAGAAAGAAAGAAAACTAAAAGATTTACTCAAATTTTTTTTTAATTCATAAATTTTTTCATTTAGTTTCAACAATACAAAGTTCATATATAAATTTTTGAAATTTTTACAAAGCACATTCACATTTTGTAATCTACGAAATTTCTTCCATTCATTTAAAATTCATAATGCTATATTCAAAAACTTTTTTCTTTATTACTGTACATACACACATGTCACTATTCCCAACCTATAATAGAGAGGAATTTATATTTTGTAATTTTTCAAATGCATCAGAAAATATTATGACATATAATTCTTAAAAAAGAGTTTTACAACTACTATCACAAGTTGTAGAATCATCATTTGGCAAGTGGGCATAAAAGATTGAAATGTAAACAACGTTCAGATAGATGAAGTTATCAAAATTATATACATTGTTCATTCGCTAGTTTCACTTCAAATATATATACACACTAACATAAATTGGGTAACGTTTCCATAGTTTAAAGAAAAATACAAATGTTATACTTATATTTTTAATTATATTTTTAATTTTATTTTGTTTACTGTTTAATTTTCAGTAAATTACCAACATACCAACAGCTTGGTAAAACGTTATGGATAAGAATATGTCTATTACCAAAAAATTATGAAGTAAACACCTTTAAAATGTTTATAAATCTTAATCGCTCACTAGAGATGAAATTTGCCAACTTTGGGAACATCTCATCTACCTTCTATCTAGGCCCCTGCATTTAAAACCCTTTTTTTAGAGTTTTATAAAAATTTTATAGAATTCAATTGTATCTTGAGTCAGCGGAATCTATTTCAAGTCTCGGTAAAAGAAATCGAAATGGTATATATAAATAATCAATAAAATAATCAATAAAAATAGATCCATTTACACTCAACAAGAGATTGATTAATTAGGAGTGTCTACCAACAAGCACAGCCTAATTTCTTTTTGCTGATATGGAAAATGAAAGGGGTGTTATGATCGATTATGAAAGTGATTATGCGCAGGTATTAGATTTATGTGGTTCATATTACATGGAGTTTAACAATGAAGAAAGTTAACCTTTTAATGAAATGGTATACTTTTCGAGATCTTTTCTCATCATAATGCATGCATGGAAATGAAGACCAATCATGCTTCCAAGACTTTTCTTTGTAAATAAAACGGTTTTGTTACCGCGAAGTCAACAACCAAAGACTATTGTAATTTATTTGAACATCCATCGCGTTTAGTTCTTCGGAAGAACTTTTCTTTGACAGTAAGCACTTTTGGCAAGTTTCAAAGGAAAACATTCCAAATACCCCCATTGAACGATGTTTATGCAGGAAGCACAAACGTAATATATGAGTTCTGTTGTTCAACAATAGCTGAGAATGTACCAGTGATTCTCCACTTTGAAGAACACAGTTTAATTACTAAAATAACGTGAAGCTTTCAGTGAACTAATTTAATATTTAATTATTAACATTAGACATCCTTCCTTTCTCAGTAGCACGACAACCCTAGTGGGCCCTGAACTTCTCAAGAATTTTTCTCCGGGGCTCACTATTTATGGTCTTCTAATTGATTACTTTTAAAATGGTGAGCTGACTTTTTTGGTAGTCAGCCCATCTAAGATTGGGTTCTTAGCTTTTGTATGGGAATGAGTATTTTCTGTGCTGAACATATTTTGTTCATTCTAATAACACCGACCCATTTGAATCTTTGGATTTTTATGTATTTGATGATATTGGGTTCTCTGAAGGCACGATAGAGTTCTGAATTTGAGCGTTTGAGCTATAAGCTACCAAAATGTATACCTCTAAAAACGGCTTTTAGCATCCGTTGCTCAAAAACTTCCAGAGCACTTTCATATTTTTATGCCATTGTCCAAGTTTCTGATGAATATGTAAGTACAGGTCTCATTAGAGATTTATAAATTAATAATTTAGTAATAGGAGACATACAAACAAAAAAAAATTGTATAATGATAGAGAAATGCACTCTACCTTTATGCTACCTATGGTTTTTTGTTTCGAGTTGTGCCCTAAATATCAACAAAGTAATTACCAATTTCAAAAGAAAACCGCAGCTAAAATGAAAACTATAATGAAAATAACGATGTATTGAACTATTTTCCTTTAGTTTTATCTTTATTTTTCAATTATCTATGATTTCTTATTAGTTTTAAAGGTTTCATTCCATTAATTTTTACTTCCCAGTTTTCAATATTAGTTCCATATTAATAAGCAATTTCATTTTATTGTGAAGATAGACATTGTGGGAATAGGAAAAAACGCAAGTTTGTTAGACATATTGTTCACTTGCTGGAAAGAAGTTTTCCTTATAGCCGAGATGCATGCAGAATGTTTTCGGAGGCAAAAGTCATAAAATGAGAACAATTACTATGAAAGAAGACAAAAGAAATTATTTAGTCCCAGGAAAAATTCGTAGTAAAATAATTTCATCATGAAAATAAGCACAGTGACTCGAACACGAAGAAGAAACGTGTTACTTAACATATGAAACAGATACTTGTTGAATAAATGTGACAAATAAATTTCTACTTAAATATAATGTTATATGTATTTCTATCCTTTTCGCAATCCATCATAAAATAATGAAAGAAGTTCACCTGTCATTCATTCAGCCGTAGCATTAAAAAAAGAACAGCTAATTAAGAATTTAAGCTAAAAAAGTATTATTCAAAATAATTTTATAGAATTGCATTAAATTATCAAAATTCAAAATCTTAAAAAACGAGTTTATACATTAATTAAGGGTTAATAAGGTAATAAAACAATACAAATGAATTTAAGATTTATAAATTTATAAAAAAAGGAATTATAAAAAAATTTAAGGAAAATATAGAATTATATATTTGTATAATATCAGAGACAGGCTATTCAAGTCTGAAAACTAGAAATGAAGAAGATAGTTAAAGCAATATAAAAACAGGCACAATCGACTGCCTAGAAATTTTTCAAAAGGGCTTTATAACATTTTTGGGGGCAGAAGGAAACCTGAATACAAGAATGAAGTCAACGTTTTCTTAAATTACTAAGTATCTTTATTCTCTACATGGGGTCTAAAGACGTTATTGAAAAATCGACATCAAAAAGTAATATTATAATACATTTTATATTTATATTTATATTTATAGAGATCATATTTAAATAGGAATACTTTCATAAATTTTTCTTTAAAATGTTTTTAATGTATTCAGATAAAAAAAAAATATTTTTTGCTCCTATTAATAAGAGGTTTGTACATATTACTTCCTGCCTTAATTCATTTCACATGTTGAGATGCTCTATCTCCAAAATAATTGAACTCATTTTAGGAAATAGAGTTGCCAACCAATATGTGAAAAGAACATTCTTTTAAAATAACACATGCAACTCAAATGTGCCTACATAATAAATACTAAAATTCCTTAGATTATAAAATACCATTCTATATTTCAAATTTCAAACTAAATCATAAAACTCTATCAAGGAAACATTAAAAACTCGTTCCAAAAAATTAAATTTGTGAGTCCAGAAATGTTCTGGAACCGCAAATTCAATTTTTTGGAACAATTTTTCAATAGAAATATATTAAAAGATATATTCTGGAAGTACCTTTTAGTTTTACAACAGGTCTTTATGAAAAGACTTTTTAGAGAAACATTTATTTTCAGAGCTCTTACGTATATGAACAAAATCTAGTAATTGAAGAGTTAATTTTTTTGAACTTTTACACGAAAAAAAAAAAAGCATTTCTATAGTGAAACTGTCATAAAATCGCTACGGTCAACCTACCAACATAAGTTTCACAGTTTGTGTGATGAACGATATTTAACTAACATCATTACTATAATTATTACATTATTATTACCATAATTTATATCAATTTTATTGAAACTGGGCCGAAATTAATATTTAAATTCTCGATCTGCAAGTATCCAAATTTGTGAACGTTTCACAAAAGTGGCGAGAACAACAGTAAGATAAAATTTATAGACATAATAATTTAGTAACCGATATATAAATATTATCTTGCATCTTTGACTGAAACTGAAACACAAAAGTATAACGAAAAACGTATTTATAATAGAATCGAAAAATTATTGAAATTAATGAAAAAATTATCTATACCGATATAAAATGTCTTGCATATGCAAGTATTATAATAATAAAAATAAATTTAATTTTATATTATTTATTTCATTGATGAAATATTTATTTCATTTCGAAAAAAATTATGTTATAGACATTGCAGTCTAAAAATTATAATCTTAATTTGTAATTAAAATATTAAAATAAATTTAATAATTCAAGCGTTAATTTGAAAAAAACTTTTGAGAAAGAATAGGCTTTAAAATTACAAGTATATTTTATTAAAGTTTTGAATCCTATGATTAAAAATATAATTTAAAGATTCCATGTAATCGCATTTAAATAAAATCAGGCAGTGATGAGCGATTACATTTAAATAAAATATCTAGTCATTTCAATGAGTTTTTTTTTTAATTATTTATTGAAATTACAATTGAGATACTTATTTGAAATACAAGAAAAACTTTTATTAGTTTTTAGAGTTTAATGATTCGCTGATGCAAAACCTGAAATAGTCAAATTGAAAATAGACTAAGAATTTGAGATTTTGAATCGTTTACAAGATTCTAAAAATTCACATATACCCCGAGGTGGAGGTTAAACAGTTGGAGTTCGTGGGTTCGAATCCCACGATAGGCTAGATGCCTGTAGCAAGTTCGGAATCCACTTTTAACTGTAGGTTCAGCTCAAATCAATTTGTATAAAATAATCGTTGAGTGTGACAAATGAAGCAAACCAAATTCATTTTCTTTGTGAAAAGTTGTATAAAGCAAAAATAATTTAAAATTTGTTTATAAAATAAACTTCTTAATGTATATCATTTGTGGAGAAAAATGTACTGTATGACAACACGCATGTCAGTTGAAGCTGTTGCCAATAAAGTGATGAATAAATGATGGAAATAAATATTTTATATAATTTTTTCATTGAATCCCATCGCATATTGATATACAGGAAATGATTTCTCCAATGCCTTCAGATAGGAAAAGAAGAAAACAGAATTAATATTTGTCATCCTTGAAATGATTCTCTGTCCACAGAATTAGCATTCAAGAGAATTTGGAGAAAAAACAAGGAAAAATTTTTTTCTTTCAGTCAGATTTCTATTCAAGTGAATAATTTGTTACTTCAACATAATGAATAATTTGTTAAGTGGATAAAGAAAATTGATGCTTAAACACTTTTTTTATTTTCTAAAATCTTATTTCTTATAATCCAAAATACAACTGTATTATTTTTTCTTATTAAATAAAAAATATATCAGTTACAAACAAATATTTCGTGACAATTTCTCATCAAAAATTTATTTTTAATTAAAAAAGTTTACTTTTGCATTCTTTTCTAAAATTTCATATACAAATTAGAAAAACGAAAGGAAAATACACATTCAAATAAGCACTCTTGTACAATGTATTTATAAAAACTTGCTTGCAAAAAGTACTTAAAAAGTTGCCTTCCAATGCAGCAATAATTGAGCTACGTAAAAATGTTTGAAAGGGGTCTGATTTCGATATCAAACGTATAATGAAGTCACTGTCTGATTTCGATATCAAACGTATAATGAAGTTTTTAAAACTTAACAAGTCTTTTCACTAATTGAAGAAAGCTGATACAGAAGTTTTTTTTCTATATTTTTTTATAATAAGAGAAAGGTACTGTTGAAAAATGTTTTGCTTATTAATTGGTACAACAAATAAAAATACCTTTGTACATATTTAACAAATTATAATAGTCTTTTCGCATTTGTTAATTCTACGGTATAAATGATTCTAAATTAATTTTTTCTTTATTGTAAAATAAAATAAGTGAAGCTTTCATTTAATTATATCATTTACAATAAAATACTTTTTCTGAACATAAATTTCTTAAATACATTTTTCGAATTAAAACACCTAAAATCTAAATATATAAAATTCTTATTCTGTCCGTCCTTGAACTTAAAATGTCATTGCGCAATAAAGTGAAATTTATGTCCCGATGTCGGTCTCTGGATAACTGAAAATAAAACTATATGTTATTTGAAAATTTCGATGACACGATTTATAATTACTTAAGAGCATTTATAGATGATTTAAATTCCGTGTATAGTTGTTTATTATGTAATGCTTATGTTGTGGTGTAAGCTTCCGTTTCAGAACTTTTCAATTTAACACTAAACATACAGGGGATTTTTTTTATTCGGCAAAATTAATGGGAAAATGGGTCACATGACCCCTTTCGGTAGTTTTAGTGTTAAGAACACAAAGTTGCCCCATAATCAAAATTGCCATGCATGCGTAAAGGTTGGGGGTAGAGGTAAAGTATTTATACTGCATTGAACTCGTTTTCTTTTTTTTTTTTCTGTCGACAGTCTCAATTAATTTTTAACAAATAACAATATTTATTTTTTTAATTCCTTATATCTGAAAATTTTATTGTTGCTCATTAAGACACGTATTTTCGCAATTCAAGATGATCGGAAATCAGATGGAACGCGAATGAAAGCAGTCTAAACTTCAGTATTAAATACTTTTCCAGCTAAAGACTTTCCAAGCACAATCTAAACCTGATTCGATTTACTAATATGTAAACCAGCCTTTAATTCGTGATGCCAAACAACATTTTGAAACTGTTTAGTAAATTAATTTGTAATGTATACATTTTTATGTACTAAAGTGTAGAATTTCCTTCTTCAAACTTCAATTTAAACTTAAGTTAGATTTTTGAATTCTTTGCGTTTTCGCTTATTTCGGTATGCCGGGTACAAAAAAGAAATCGTGTCAGTTTTACTTCTGTCTCCAATCTGGTTTTCAATTTATAATTGATTTACAGCTTAAAATATATTTTGTAATATTATGTTATATATTAAATTGAAGAATTTGTTTTAATGCATAAACCGAAATTTTAGACGAAAATAATTTTTCTATTCTGTATATTTTTCATTTCGGTATGCTTTATAAAAAAAAGCTAATATGTTATTTTTTTTTTCAAATAAAAACATTTCGAATAAAACATGTTCGAAATGTTTTTCTGAGGAAAACATTGATTTTTTATACGAAATACAAATTGTTGTGTCTTGGTGAATCTAAACGAAGTAAGCATGCATTATATCTCAAGTAGTAACTATAAATTAATTGAAATACAAGTAAAATTATTTAAATGGAATGCAACGATAATGAAAAATTCAGCCACCAAACTCAAAAAAATGATTATAAATTATAACTTAAGACATAATTTTTTATATAATTAAATTAAGAGCACGCACTATAAGTAAAAGAAATTATACCATTTTTTATTTATAGATAACAAAAGTAATCAATTGTTTATTTATTAGTCGCAATTGAGCGCTGACTAAATAGAACAACTAATTACTGGAATATTTTATAACACAGTGAATTTCAAAATTATATGTGACCTTCAAAAATTGATATTTATATAAATAAAACAAAATATTTATTTAAATAAATTGTCAAATCTGTAATTAAAGAATACTTAACTACTAATTAAGCAACCACAATTTAAATAAATTTTAACATATAAAAAATATAAAATAGCGCAAAACAAAGGTGCAAATCGTTTATTTAAAACGAATTAGAGGAAAATGTTTATTATCTTACAAAAAAAGTAACTTTAATATAAATAAGTATTAAAAATGTTTTACATTAATTCGTACATTTTGAGATTAAAAAAAAACACAAAAAATGTTGACAGAAAAAGGAAAAAATATAAAAATCCTTGCCTAAAGCAATTTTACAATGCCCAAATTATGGGTATTTGTTTATTTAAGAGATATTTAGAGCATTTTACTAAACAATTTCATCAGTGAAAAAGTGGTCAAAGAAATAATTTAATTGAAACATTAGTAAAATAATGAAAAATAATTAAAAGAAATTTTTAATATATTTATGAATTTGGTGCAAAAATTCTCATTGTTCATTGAAATATAAAACTGAGTTTATTTCACTTTCTAAGAGTCTTTGTACATTAGTGTTGTAAAAAATTATTTCCTCAATTATTTAATATTATAATGGTATTAAAGTTATTACAATAGCACAAAAAATTATCATCTTATTTGAAATAATAATTTTTAACAAAAAAATTATAAAAAGATAATTTAGTTATACAATAAATTATACAATAAAATACAGCTTACTTTTAAGAATCATTTATAAATTATCTTCATGTTAAATTTTGATTGACTTCAACGTCTATTTTGTATAATGTATAACTTAAACATTGTTATATTTAAACTATCTAACAAATAATTTATTAACTTTTTTATAGTTAATACATTAGTAGTAGTTAGTTATTTTTATTAGTTAGTTTTTACAATGTAATATGTAGGTTACACGAATACGTGAAAGTCTATTCCATTCCTTTGTGTAGTAATTCAATGCTTATTTTTAGATTAACATTTTGTTATTTTACCATTTTATATTCTTTTTGTAAATGAAATGTTTGCATATATTAATTCATTAAAGAATATAAAAAGAACATATATTACAAATGAAATATCTGCATGTGTTCTTTACAAAAGTTGTTAAACATAGGGAGTAGAAAAAAACCATAAGTGCTTGGCGATTAAAATTGTTGGGGGGAGGGAGCACTTAAATGATTAACATCCAAAATATTTCGAAAAAGCTAATGAAGAATAAATCAATTTAGTAGTTTATTAATGCAAAAATATATCATTTATAAGTAAAGACTTTCATCAAAAGTAAAATAAATGAAACGTTTTTTTAATTTGTTTCATATATACATATTTTGTATTATGTAAGTAATTTTCTATTGTTCTTCATATAATTATTCATTTGAAATATCTTTATTTGACAGAAATAAGGAAGCTATTTTACTGTCATTATGTATACCAGTACTTTATTCTTCCTTCCTCGGTTTATATATGATAGCGTTTAAAAGCTATTCTTCTCTTCCTGTTTAAGTTTTAAGTGTAAAATCATCTCACGAAAGCCTATATATTGTATGAGCTCCGATTCAAAAATAGCTCTAACCCAGTAAATGATTTAAGCAAGAGAAACTGAATTTAGGGGCGATCTCACAATATATTGTTTTTAAAATATAGCTAACAAATTACTAACTTTATTTAGAGAAATATTTTGTAAAACAAATATATGTTGAAGTTAAAAATAAAGATGCAGAATGGATGCTTTTTAATTTCGCATATGTATTGTAGAAATTCCATGCTATTTTGTGTTTCTTTTCTACATTTGTGTCAAATAAATCCCGCTTCCATTTCTCAAGATTAAATACCTTATAAGAATAAATATATTTGTGAAGAGAAAGGGCCATGCACAGTAATTTTTGTAGGAAACGACGACAATTACGGGCATTATAAATTAATTAATATAGCATTATTATTTTTTATTTCGTTTAATTTTTTATTTTATTGATAATAATTTTGTATTTTTATTAATTAAAATGTAATTAAAATTTAAAAAATCAAATGTTGCATTGATGATAACCAAACATTTTTTGGAATATCAACTCTCAAACTCATAACTCTCTTATATTTAATACTTTTTAATTAAGAAAGAAAAATACGATTACATATACCTTCACATTTTTATAAAAACACAAAATGAGCTACAATTTGAAAACTATGCCAAAAACAGGCAAGTACATAAAGGAATGCGATTTTGAAAAACCTCACAAAATATGCAAAGAAAAATCAAAATACTGATAGAGCTTGTCAAAAATACTGCTAATTATACTAAAAGAAATTTTACCAGAAAATTTTCATTTACTAATGTTAAAATAAGCACGATGATTTAACAGTTGTGGTTCCTGTAATTTTTAGTAAAATACAGAGAGTAACAATAATTATTTGTATAATTTCATGGATAGTTTATATGGAAGCAACAGTTTTCTGGATGAAGTTTGGAGTCTAAATATGAAGATGTCGAAAATTCAAATTAAGAAAAGAAGTAAAATTCAAGATTTAAAAGGTTGATTATTTTTTAAGAGTATATAGTAATTTTGAAAGCCTTAGAAGAAGAGAGAATATAGTAATTTTGAAAGACTTAATTCCAGAGTAGCAACTAATGATCGAAATTTTGATACAAATGAGGAATAAAAATAATAGCGAATTGTTTATTATTAATTTGTTACTATTATTTTCACATTTTAAACGTATTCCTTTCTATTTTTTTAATAATGAAATTCCATTATTATTACTAGAAATTGAAATATTAATGTGTTTTGCTTAAATAGTTTTAAACATTAATATTGATTTAAATCATCTTTCGTATCATTCAATGACAATTCGGCAACTTGGCCATTAACATTTTTTTCACACAATTTCAAATTTATTTTTATGTTAATACTTACATAAGCCAATTGGCGTCAAAAAAATTTTGTGTTTAAAAAAGATTTTTTTTTTTTTTTTTTTTTTTTTTTTTTTTTTTTTTACGGAAAATAATTTTTGTTGATAGGAAAAGAGTGTTTCAAAATAATTTATCGATAAAAAACAAGTTACAATATTTAATATTGAAGCAATTCTTGGCAAAATAAAAATTAAGGTAATAATTATGCCTTAATTTTTAGTTGATTATTATTACACTGAATTAATATATTATAATTGTTTTTCTTATTTCTGATGATATAATATAATCAAATATTATTAATCTAGTAAAATACTTATAGTTAAAAATTCTCACCTGCTTCATTCAAAAATATAAATAGAACCATTAACCATTATAATTAGAACCATTTGTGAGACAGACATGCAACCAAAGCTTTTACAGTAATACTTATCAGTCTCGAATTTGCATGTCAAGGTCAATGGTTTTAACGTGCGTAACCATGGTAATAGAATTCTCTTCACAATTTAAGAGTTATAAAAATAAAAAAAACATTTCACATATCACTATATGTTACTGTGAAAACCGATTGAAGAAGAGCGGATTTGAGACACCTATTTTAAAGAAACTAGAAATAACAAACTTAAAATATTCACATAAGAAAATATAATATATTGAAAAATATTCTCAAAAGTATGTTATGTAAAGTTAGTAGGATATATTGAATCATTTACTTCATATTATATGAATTCATGAAAAAGAAGTATCACAAACTATTCAATAAACATATTTGAAGCAAATTACTTTTTAGGAAAAAGTGCTTATATATATATATATATATATATATATATATATATATTTATTTATTTCTACTGTTATATATCAATCAGTATTACTTGGAAAACTCTTTATTGGTTGGTCCAAAATCAATTTTCTGCATTTGACTTTGAAAAAAAGTTCAAATTTAATAATTAATCTTACCCCAAAATAAGAAGATAGAGATAAAAATATTTAAGTTAGGTTTAGTTTGGATTATCTAATTTTTAACTATAAAAATGGAGTATTAGTCTTATATCATCAGTCCCAGATTAAAGTGTTTATGCGGATCGAAAGAAAATGCTTTTGTGCATATCAATATAATTATACTTTATAACAATATAACATAGATTATGCCTTCCACTGGAAAACGTATACGCGTACCTTGCTTACAAAACAAAAATGGGATTTAAAAAATAAACATATTTATTAGTTTTTAATGATATTTGTTGAAAAGCTGTTTTTAATGATATTTGTTGAAAAGCATTTCAAAGCAAGATTGAATGAAATATGCTTGAAAATTCATTTCAGTAGCGCGAAGTTATTAAACATTGAAAAAATATCATTTTAATCTTCGTTCTGAGGAATTTCAGATTGGCGCCGTATTGAGAAAAATAAGAAGGCATGGTCGTGGCAAATAAAATAATAAATTGTCAAAGATTAATAAAAAATTGTTATTTAAAAATACGCTATGAGAATACAGAATGAAAGAAAAACCAAGCCAACGCTATTGATATATTTTCTCTGCCCCACAAAGATTATCATTAGAAGACATTTTAAGAGGGAGAAAAGCATACGGCTCACTTCCTGAGGTAAGAAGAAGTTGCATTATTTCAACTAATTATATGGATTCAAGAACTTTTTAAGTTCAAATCAGTATTGTGATTACGATTTTAGTTAATTAGCGTGATCAAAATTTCAAAATGAAACATAGCCTATATTTTAAACTAACCAGAGACCAATATCTTGATGCCAAGCATCCTGATACCAATATCGTGATACCATATATCTTAATACCAATATCCTAATACCATACATCCTGGTTACCAAATATTTAGATACTAAATATCATGATTACTATATCCTGATACAAAACAACTTTCATTCCATTTTGTGGAACCATTCGTAATTCAACCCAGACAAAAATTGGATGGAGAAACAGAATAAGGATTTCATTTAAAAAAGTGGGATAAACTTTTTTTTGTTTACTGATAGTGAAATATTATGTTTAAAAAATAATTAAAATTTAAGTGAAATGTTTATTATTTCGGATCAAGTGAATTGTTCGAGAAAGAGGTGAATAATTATTTTCATTTTCACCAAGCAGAAAAGTAGCTAAGAGCAGTGCAATCAAATATGTAATTGGTTAAGGCATTTTTATGAAGGACATTCATTATTTTTGTGTTAAGAACTGCGCCTAAAAATATATGTGATTTAATTTTACATTTATTTGTGGTTCTATCATGTAAGAGAGAATTTCATTTAAATGATGTTCATTCATAATTTATTACAAAATAAAAGTGATTCAAAGTTTGAAAGTAAATTTAGACGTTATTTCATTCTTGATAAATCTGAAACTGAACTTTATATTAGCTGATATATTAAATTGTTTTTCTAAATTTATTTAACACATTTAATTTGAACAAATGGAATTAGATTTTTCAAGAATATATTTAAAAACAAAAATGATCCCCATTTCGTAGATATCTAAAAGTTATATTACACAATGTGAGGTTAGCCCAATTCAAATTTTTTATAATGTTTTAGTCTGTGTATTCCATTTTAGAAAAATTTCAATTTTTTTTTCCTATTGAAATTTTTCAAAATTTAATTTTAGTTTAAAAAATAATTGTTCACTATTTAAAAGTCCTACAAAGTTTTCTTATAGCAATCTATTTAAAAACTAATTTTAAAATTACATGAGTACAAGAAAATACATACAGATAGTGTATTAATGAAATAGATATACTAAATATATTAAATAGTTTTAGTTTCCCACCAATTATTAATATAAAAATCAGTGAAATATGCTTCTCATTTCTTTCATTCATAAAAATAATAATTTTACAACAAGAAAGCATTTTTGGAAAAAATATTTTTTAATATAATTTTCTCAAATAAATTGGAACTTAATAACATACTGAAGTGTTATTATTAGAGTGCCGTGTATAATATACAAAATGAGTAGGTTTTCAAACATTTCAGAAAATTAAATAGCATCGCTTCATAAATTTTCGATGAGTAGACTTATAGTAACATTTCACACTTATGCAACTTATGTCTTAGTATGAGTTCTCACTACGATGTTCTTGCAACTTTAGAGATTGGATTTCTATTCTTAGCTCAGTGATTCTAAACTTTTTTTTTTTCCCCTCCAAAATTTGGAGACACACAAAGATAAGTTTAGAAATTTACTTACCAACAACGCACTGTGTAATATAGTTTATGATAATAGCTTTGAACAAAAAATAAAATAATATAATATTTACAACAAAAACAACAATACATTTATTAAGGGATTCATTATAATGTAATAATAAGAATACTTTTCCTTTATATTTGATAGTAAAAATAAAAGCCTAGTCTCATATGGTTTTTAATAATTTAATAATTTCAGTCTTTTTTATCTTGGTTAATACTGAAAATCCGAATTCAGACAGATAAGATAATTATAAATACTGGAAACATTTGAAATTTCTTCACGTGGGACAAATATTTCACATTATGAAAGGTCACCGTTATTGAAGATAAAAATGTGGTAGTTACTTATAACAATAAGTTTTCCTTTACAGAGTAATTTTTTTTTTTGATTTCAACAAACTTTATTCGTAATAAAAAAAAGTATTATAATTTTTACTAAATACATTTATACAATTTGGCGGAATGCTTTAAGATTTACGTATCAGACAAAAATGTCGCGGCTGTGTGTTTGAGAATTACTCTTTTAGATACTTAGAACAGCTTCTATTTAAAACACTTAAAGTGTCAAACAAGAAAAAGTGTCAAATAGCATATACCATCTGACTTCTATTTTTCTCTCATATCATTGTTCAAACAAATTTTGTATAGATTTAAATTTCGTAATAAGAAATAAAAATTAGGATATATATATATATATATATATATATATATATATATAT